>JAJLVP010000258.1:0-142177 GCA_030570435.1 Pichia ethanolica | reverse complement strand
ATGCTACTTTAAAGGAAATAAAAGGAATAAATGAACCATTTGGAGGCTGTGTTCTTGTATTTTCTGGGGATTTTAGACAATGCTTACCAGGAATTTTGGATGATCCTTCATTGGAAGATGTATTCAAAAGATCACTATTATGCAGTTCATTTAGTTAAACAATAAAGTATTTGAGATTAACAGAGAATATGCGAATTATAATTACTTTAGATCCTCCTCCCATAAAAGAGTTAAAAAAAAGACAAACTAAAGATTTACTAGATATTGGAAGTGGTTTCAATATAACTAATGGTGAAGGATTAGAAGATTCAGGATTATTCTGTAGTAAAGAACAATTGAATGCTGTCAAAAGAAACAAATTCTTAATGTTATTTATCCAAAACAAGTATTAAAACTTTCTGCTTATATTGAAAATAGAAGAGACACTGATGATAGGAACTTAAGGCTGGAAAACAGGATAAGTTCCGAACAGGAAATTATTTCTCTATCTGAACATTTTGAATCAAACTGTGTTTTACCACCAAAAATAAATTAATAAAATTGCATACATAATTATTTTTCTTAAGGGTTATATTTTTTTATCCTATGTTATACTTTCTGTATTTGCTCAGGAAAGATGAATAATAACAAAATATTTAGAAAAACCTTTACTCCTGATTTAAATTTAAATTTACATTTGTCATCCCCATTTGGCAGGAAACGTTCAGAATCAAAAGCACGCATAATGTTTTAACATGAACATGATTCCGATTGTTAGTTAGATTTCACCAGAAAGCAGTTTAATGAAATTTGGGTAAAAATATTTATATATTCGTAATAATATAATAGTGCATAATAACATAATAAACTATAATTTTTTAAATACTAAAATAATAAATATAGAGCGAGAGTTAATAAGCTATAAGTTGAGACAATAGTTTCACTTTGAGTGAAACTAATTAAACTTTTCCTACACACCTACTTTTATATTATAATAAATAATTAATTAATATCACTATTTATTATGTTATAATATTATTTATTAAATCACTTATTTATTAATTTCATTCATCGACGATAAATATCTACAAATGTCGTCATCTATAATGGAGACGGTGGTGGAGAATTCCGATTCAATATCAATCGCTAATGATATTGAAATTTTAAAAAATTCTAATAAAAATATTAATATAATATCTCCATTGAGTTATTTTAATATTGATAATAATACTAATAATAATACTAATAATAATAATAATAATGTTTTACTTATACTTAATCAAGAGATTAACACCTCACCATATTTATTTCTAAAAATTTGGCATAACTCAAAATTGAAAATTTGTGCTGATGGTGGTATTAATAGATTAAGAACATATACAACAAAATATAGTGAAATATTTAATAAATTAGAGTTGATACCTGATTTTATAATTGGTGATTTAGATTCAGCCACGTCAGAAAATTTGACATTTTACCAATCAAAAGGCTCAATCAAAATTTTACAATCTTCTCAATATTATACAGATTTTATGAAATCAATTGCATTAATAAATGTATATTTTAATTTTAATAATATTTTATCAAATTTATCAAATTTAAATACAATTGATGATTTAGAAAAGTTAGAAATTGAAAATTTCCAAAATAACAAAAAAAATTTAAAAAATTTAAAAATTTTCATTTTAGGTGGTATAGGTGGTAGATTTGATCAAACACTTTCAACTATAAATCAAATTTATAAATTTTCAATTGAAAGGCCAAATTTAAATTTTATAATTCTAAATCCGGAACATACAGAACTTATATTATTACTAAAGAAAGGAATTAATTTTATAGATTATCCAAGATTATCAAATGAAAAAGAATTAGAAATTTACGGTTTTAATACAACTAAATCAAGAACGAATTTAAGAAATATTGGAGTTTTACCAATTCTACAAAGTTCAGTTATATCAACAAAAGGTTTAAAGTGGGATGTTGAAAATTGGTCTTCAAGTATCACATCAAAATTATCCTCTTCAAATTTACAAGTAGGTAATGAAGGTTTTATTATTCAATCTGATAATCCTTTATTTATTGATTTCGAATTATAGACTATAATTTAAGCTTTACTCTAAAATTTATTTCAAAATCACCCTATATATATTGATAGAAAATTATTATTACGCTATATATACTCTAACAAAGTAAATAATTAATCTCAATTACTACTTAACTGAAAAAAAATTAATATATATTTTAAAATACAATATTAAGCTATAAACATGAAAATAAAAAGCAAAAAAAAACGTAAAAAGACACTAATTAATTTAATAAAACAACCCCTTGTCTTGCAATTCATTCATAACATCTTGCATTTCATTGTTATTATCATTAACAATTTCGCCTTTTTTGTAATCAACCGGCGAATCTGTAAAGATACTTAAATCAGGTGTACGCAAGCTTGAATTGTCAGATATATTGGTCATTCCTGTAAATGGTCCGTTTATTTCATTTATAAGCGATTCATTTTTAATAATTGGTATAGAACTATTACTATTACTATTATTGTTGTTATTACTATTGTTATGCTTACCATTTAAATTTTGATGATTAATATCATTGTATCTGGCTTCAAAATTATTTCTTTCTTGACTAGTGCTTTCACTACTATTACCAATTATTTGTCCAATTCCATTATTTGGTGTATTAACATTGAAAAGTTCAAATTCCCTGGCAATTTGTTGTCTCATTTCAGTATCCCTAAAAATATCATCAATCATATTATTAACATCATCATAAATTAAATTATCTAAATTATTACCATTATTTTCAAAATTCATTGGATTACCCTGAGGTACTACCGTATCAAGAAATTCATCCATGATTTTTGATTCAAATTTATTATTGACTTCATCATTATATTCACTTGTAATATTTGTTGATCCAGTATTAATAGCTTTACTACTATCAGTTCCACTTCCACTTGTTTCAACACCATCCATATCTGAATATGCATTTGTATTAATATAATTTGGATTTTCATGATCTCCATTTGTTGGGACAGGTATACTTTCTCCCTCTTCATGGTCAAAATTTGGATTTAAAAATTCACTACATAAATTTTTATCTTGTGATTTGAAATAATTTATAAATAATTTAATAATCATAGTATTTCTCCAACAAATAAAAAATTCATTTTTAAGATTGTAATTCATGAAGAACAAATCTTTAACAAATTGAAACATTAAGAATGAAAATTCACAATTCACTCTACCAACTTGTCTCTTTAACACAACATTTTGATTAAACCATTTTAAAACAACAGTAGAATCAATACTATTAGAGAATTTCTTAATAACTTCATCAAAAGTTAACCCTGTTTGAACGTGTAAATTCTTCAAAAATGTAGAACACAAAAATAAAAATGGACGTAAAAGTGACATTGAAATTCTATTTAATATGAACACATCACATTTAGCAGAAAAATGCTTTAAAGCTCTATATTGTTTAGAATCACCATCTAATGTTATGGATTGTGTTACATATTTTGTATAGTCATAATTCATTTTCAAAACTGCTAATGCCAATTCCATTGCTCTAATACCGTATTTATTAGTCATGAAATCATATGGAACTTTACCACTTGGTCCATTATCTTGTGCATGCATCTCATCTGGTGAATTATCGTTACTACTACTATTATTATTATTATTATACTCATCTTCTTCATTTAAATACAAAAGATAGTAAAATCCCATTAAAATAGTTTGCATAGTTAATCTAATTTCAAACTTTCTTACCTTAGGTATATCAAATAATTTCTCTAATTGTAAGTTATTTACACTTGAATTATCTTGTAACATTTCCCATAAACTTGGGATTTTTTTGTCAATAAAATCTTGCATTTCATCAACAATGTGAAGGAGTTTAGATCTTTTGAATGAAGATTTAAAATTTTGAAAAGTCGTCAATCCTTCCCTAATCAGTTTAACAGCTTCATATTCTAATGCGGTATCTTTATTAATAGAGTTTTCAATTACTACTTTGTTAATTTCATTACCAGATTTGGAAACAGATAAACCTTTTTTGAAATCACTCAAAATTTTCGAATCTTCCCTACTTAAAGTCGGTAATTTAACATCATATTCATCATCTGATATTATAAGCGGGCATCCATACTCAAATGCATTGTTAACATCTAATGTCAATAATTTATAGAAAACCCTTCTCCAGACGGTGATTTCTCTTGGATCCTTAAATATATGAGGGAAATTCTCAGGATCCCTATTTGCACCTAATGAACGACACATTTGAATAATCAATGCCAAAGTCAGTGAATGTTCCCTACTTTCTTCGTGCATTTCCGGAGAATATACTTGATATAATCTTAAATATAATAAAACTTGGATATTTCTTAGTGTAACTTTTTTAAATATGCTATCTTCTGCTGGTAAAGCCATTAATAAACTTTTAGCCAGTACAACATATTCAGAATCAATTTTGTAACCACTTTTAATCATCGCAACTAAAAAGTCATTACCTATTGCTCTATTGTCTTCAGCATAATCTTTAATGTTGACAGCAAGATAGGCATATCTTAAAATTACTAATAATAAACTGACTATTGAAGTATTTTGCAAATGAGTAATAGCCACCTTACAACCACCATTTTCAGTTGGAACTAAAACATAACTTAATTCATCTCTAAATATTTCTTCATCAACCAATGGTAAAAGAGGATAGACAAATTTGAAAAAATGATCAACTAAAACATTAACAACAAATAACGGTGGTAATTTTGAATTGACATCTTTCAAAACATCCAAAACCAATTTAGCTTGCATACTTGTAATACCACCAGCAGATGCATCTATAACACTACCAAACTTAACATTTTCAATAGTATCTAAATCACAAGCGCTAACTTCAGTTGTTGCATTTGAAGTTAACCAAGATAAATGATTTTGTGAAATATCTACAGGAAAATTTGATGCTTTAATTTTTTGTTTTTGTTTGTAAGATTCATAAATCATAATATGTCTTTTTGAATAAGCTTCAAAAATATTTGCTAATTGCTTATCACGTACAATAAATGTAACATAAGAAGTTGTTCCTGAATGTAAAATTTTATTCTCCTTGATAATCATTGCATCAAATTTATTTGATAATGAAACCATAGGATCATCATCAGTATTAAAATTTTTATCATCTTCACTTGAATCATCTACAACACCTGGTAAGACATCATTATAATTTGAAATATCAATATTATTCATTTCTAAAATCCTTTCAAGTTTATTAATCTTCAATTTTAGTTTAATGATTTCATTATTCATATTAATTTTAGGTAAATTATGACCATTATTATTATTAAGTTTATAAGAAGCGGCATATTTACACAGTTTTTCGTTTTGACTTTTGACACAATTACTGCATGGTTTTTGCCTATCACATTTTAATTTTCTTTTTCTACATTGATCACACGAAGTGGGCACTCTATTTCTTTTCTTTTTTACTTTATCTTGAGGTGAACTTGACTCCATGGTTGAGCAAAAAATAGTATCTTCAATTGATTGTTGGATGTTAAATTGATAGAATAATTTAAAAAAAAGAACAAGGAAACAAAAAAAGCTCTGAAAGAAAGGATCGTTAGAGAATGTTTGATGCAAAAAATAATGGCGATATAATATCATCACTACTTACTTTTTTTTCAGGTGGCAAAAGCTACTCCGTGTCTCTACGCATTCTCTCTACCCCCCATTGAAGCCAAGATGGAAATAAGCTGCTTTACTCCGCGATCTTCAACGCTCCCAAATAGGAAACCCGGCCGAGGAAGGAAGGCATGTCAATTATTATTATTATATACACATGTCTTTTTGTACTGATATACATATTTTTATTATAGGCGTATACACAGAATAAGTAGAAATTAGTATTAGTAGAAAGAACAAGAAAAGAGAAATATAGAAGAGAAAGAAAAATAAAAGAATGAACAAAAATTATACTAGAATAAACAAAAGGAAAAAGATGAAATCAGAGACAAGAATAGAAAAAAGAGAAGTTAAAAGTATAAAAGTATAATATTATAATACTATAATAATAAAATTATTTTCATTTCTATCCTAAAAAAAATAAAAGCAGCAATAGGTATCAAAATTTACAATGATCAATTAATTTGAGTTTTATCAACTCCTTTTTTTTGTTAATATTTTTAAAATTATATTCTAATATTCATCTTCAACAAATGAATCAGCACCTAATTCAAGATAATCTTTTTCTAAAGCAGCTAAATCTTCTCTAGCTTCTGCAAATTCACCTTCTTCCATACCTTCACTAACATACCAGTGAACAAAAGCTCTCTTTTTATACATTAAATCGAATTTTTTATCAATTTTTTTCCAAGCATCTGCTATAGCTGTTGTATTTGAAAGCATACAAACAGCTCTATTCACATCTGCCATTTCTGATTCTGGTGATTGTGTTGGTTTTTCATAACATATACCAATTTTAAAACCAGTTGGACACCAATCAACCATTTGAACACTCTTTTTAGCTTTTGCAATTGAAACTGCATTTTGAACATCTCTATTAACAACATCACCTCTATATAACAGACAAGTTGCCATATATTTACCATTTCTTGGATCACATTTAACCATTTGATTACCTGGTTCAAAACATGCAGCAGTAATTTCATTAACTGAATTTGATTCATGAGTTGCTCTATCTTTTGAAATAACAGGTGCATAAGAAACTAATGGGAAATGAATTCTTGGATATGGAACTAAATTAGTTTGAAATTCATTTAAATCAACATTTAATGAACCATCAAATCTTAAACTTGCTGTAACGGATGAAATAACTTGTGCAATTAATGCATTTAAATTATTAAAACTTGGTCTTGCGATACCAAGATTTTTACGACAAATATCATAAATTGCTTCATTATCAACCATAAATGTACAATCTGCATTTTCTAATGTGGTGTGTGTAGTTAAAACTGTATTATAAGGTTCAACGACTGATGCATTAACTTTTGGTGATGGATAAACGGCAAATTCTAATTTTGCCTTTTTACCAAAATCATTTGAAAATTCTTCTAACAGTAAAGAACCTAAACCAGAACCTGTACCACCACCTAATGAATGTGTAAATAAGAATCCTTGTAAACCATCACATTGATCTGCCATTTTTCTTATTCTATCATTAATATCATCTAATAATTCTCTACCAATAGTATAATGACCCCTTGCATAGTTATTTGCAGCATCTTCTTTACCATTAATTAATTGTTCTGGATGGAATAGATCCTTATATTTACCAGTTCTAACTTCATCTATAACATTTGGTTCCAGGTCAACATATAAAGCTCTAGGAACAAATTTACCTGCACCAGTTTCACTGAAAAATGTTGAAAATCCTTCTTCACCACCTCTTGGCTTTGTTAATCCTTCTTCAAGGTAACCATCTGGGGTAATACCATGTTCCATGGAATACAATTCCCAACAGCTATTACCGATTTGACAACCTGCTTGACCGACTGTATAAATATTAATCAATTACAAGAAATGAAATTTATATAAACGTATATGTTAGTAATAGTTCAAAAAATAATAATAATAATCAGTATGAAATTGTTGGCTGGTACTATACAATGCATTATACATACCGTTAACTGATATAACTTCTCTCATTATGTATCCTTAACGTTAATATATAGATTTGTTGTTTGATGTTATGATAAATCTATATGTTGCCCTTGTGATAAAGGTAATGTTAACTGATCTGATACACAAAAACACGCCTGAGCGTTGTTTATTTACTTATTTTCTCGTTTGTTTACATCTGCAAATTAAATTTTTGCTTTATTTTCTAAATTGAGAAATTATATAACACACAGAGAAAATGAAAGATTTATTCTATATGTGAAACAGCGTCGATAGTCGCATTGTTTTTTTATTTTCATTTATCTATTTTTCAATAAATTTATTGTGTACTAAATGATTAGTTGGTGTACTGATGTGACATCAAAACATTTTTTTTCTTAAGCCCGAAGATTTCTTTTTATAATATTAGGATTACATACATACAATATATACACAGCAAGTTCATCTGATATAAAAGGATTTAACTACTCTAATAAACTTATTTCGGCAATCATACAAAGGTGATCACTAGGATATTCATTCTCACGAGGTTGTCCAGGACCCATTTCTTCTGGGTGTGGTAACCTTAACAGTTTATTGATACGGATATCATTTTCTTCTTCGAATGTTAAAATATTATCAACTTGCGTTTTATCACTATTAATATCCCATTCTTTAATGAAAAAGATATAATCTAGTAATCCACGCCATGTATGTGCCCAATTTGAAAAAAATGGTTCATTTCTATCATTATCTATACCTGAATTTTTAGGATCTACCAGTTTGTATCCAACTGAATAAAGTGAAATAGCTCTTAATGGTAATTCATTATGTAATTCTTCAATATCTTTAACCAATAATTTTTGTTCTTCAGTTGCAATAAATTCCTCTGGAACTGGATCTTTTGGTTGATTTTCCCCAAATTTTTCAATATTACCACCTTCCTCTTCTTCACCTGAACCACCATTACGAAGATTTGAAAATTGAAATGATGTGGAACAAGATATAACTTTCATACATCGATTATCATATTTAACTGGTTTACTGGTAATCGATAAATAAGGTGAATCATATGGTTGTGAATTAAAATCACCTGCAAAAAATTTCCAAATTTTAGTGATTTGAGGATGTAAAATTTGAATTCTTTTTTCAAATTCTTTTGACTTATTTAAAACAATGAATGTCTGTCTAGTTCTTTCATAAGTTCCAAAGGGATGCCAGAATAAATGTGCAGTTCCAATAGTAATTAATTTGCTTGGATAATTTCTCAGGGCTAATCCTAATATCAATCCAACATTTTTTGTGATGGTCCTAGGTTGTATTTCTCCCGATTTTTCATTATCAAAATCAATTAAACATGTATCAATTAGATTGAATAATGATCTTTTATAAAATATAGAAATCCCATGATTTTTATCATTTCCTCTGTTGAATTTTGTATCATAACCTAATTTCTCCAATTCTGGTCTCCAAAATGTTTTATATTGTACAAAGTCAACTTCTTGTAAACAAAGTATGTCACACTCATAGTCCTTTAATTCTTGAATTAATACTTTTGAACGTTTTTGCCATTTTAAGATATCTCCATTATCCGGAAATAATGTTCTTCTAATCAAGGCTTGAGCAAGTAAATTATATGTCATTACTTTCAAAGTTATTAATGGAGAAACATCATTTTCGTGAGGGATTTCTAAAAGTTCTCTTTTAATGTATTTTGAAACATTGTTATTAGCATCAGGATCTATTCCTTGTGCAATCAATGCTTCTCTTTTCAGTTTCTTTTTTTCCTCCCTTTGTCTTCTCATTTCCTCAATATATTCGGGGGTGATTAATTCTTTTGGCATTTTGCCAGGTTTTTTTCCCTTTTTCTTCTTTTTTCCGTCTTCTAAGTTCAATTTTTCTGTTTCGGCGATAAGAGAATTACCAGTTTGCTTCGACTGTTCATCAGATTTCGATTGAACATCATTATCTACTTTTGGATCAGATTCTGTCATATTAAATAATAATGTCGTTGATAAAATAACCAATAAATGAAAGAGTATAGTTTGTTTGAAAGTATCCAATCCTAATTTAAAAAGAAGAAGATTAAAGGAAAGAGGTAAAAAAAAAAAAATAAAAATGAAATTTGAAAAACAATAAAATATTCTCGGGTAAAATATTAATTGGATGCACCAGCAATTCATTAAATTTCTTTGAATGTTTTTAAACTTTTTGGATATTTTACGTTGTCTTAAAATTTATCATCACTTTGAACATCAATACCATTTTAATATACCTTTCAATTAATACTATTACCGTTACTTTTGCAAACTAATACAATGTCGAGCTCCACTAATACTGTCAATCTTGAAAATGAAACAACCAAGAATATTGAACTCACCAAAAAGGATATTCAAAATTTGATCCAAATAATCAGACTTCGTAAGAAAGAATGTGATGATATGGACAATGAAACCAAATATTTAAAAGAATACGTTGCTTCTTTTATTAGTATGGGAGAACTGAAAAAATAAAGTTGAACTACAGAAACATCGTTGACAAAAAGGGCAACTTTGTTATACCGACTAATTTTGTGCAATAATTGCCATTCCTATTAGTTTAGCTTAGCTATTCTTTTATATTATTTTGAACTCAATTTTCGTTATATAATTAAATATGTCTGCCATGGCCACCTTACAAACACCAAATCAATCTAATCTTACATTAAGAAAGAGTCAACTTTTAAGACCAAAATCCTCAAAGGATGAGCAATTTGGAATCCATACTAATAAAGTGAGAAGATCAAGAACAATAGTGGGTGTTTCATCCAACTCCCTTCTAAACGATTTAGATTATAAGAGATTTGATGTAAAACATTTCACACATTCAGGAACTAAAAAAGAAATTCAAGAAACTTTATTACAAGATGAAAATTTAGGCGTTAAATCAGACCTCTTTAAAACAAAATTTAATGAACTGGACAGATCAACAAACAGTAATTTACCAGGTTTATATCCTAGAATTTCAATGGAAGAGAGAAGTTTATCAAACTCATTAAGAAATAGGGATGCCTACCAGCAGAATAGGTATCAGGATGAACACCGCATCAATTCTGAAGTTGAAATTCACTCAAACCAGTCATTCGTTACTTTAATATCAAAAAATTTTCATGGTTTGAGTACTATTAAAAATGATTCTACTGAAGAAGATTACATTTACTCCAGTAGCACTTCTGAAAACAAATCGTTATCCCGCAAATTTACTGATGTTGAATTAGATGTTCCAAAGATCGGCCTTTTAGACGATTCTGAACCATTAGATTTAAGCTCAATTAAAAAAAGATTAGTTCGATATGCAGGCCCATTCTTCCAAACTATTGAGTTTAATCCTTTTGAGCCAACTGACACTGGAATTTTGTTAAAAATTTTGAATTACGAATTCGAACAAATAGATAAAGAAAATGATGATTCTGTGGATAATAGAATCCTTGAAACTGAAAAGATAAAAGTATCTTGGATAAGAAAATTAATTTCTGTGGTTGAAGGAGTTTATAATGATTTTCTCCATGTTTTCAAACCATTGACGAAAGAAGAATACAATGCCAAATATCCATGGGATAAATTTTATGACCCGGAGTTATATTTCGATAATGATATGGATGAAGAAGGTACATTAAATACGGAGCTGATTCCAGATCAATTACAAGGAACAGTTTCAAATGATATTGAAGAATCCATGAAACCTTATTTTTATGTTTTAAAAAGAAAAGGTTACTGAAAATTAATCTAATAATTTATCCTTTATTTTGCTAAAAGATGAGATACTTATCTAATGCTCACTATTTATCTTATATATATATATCTAGATTTTATAACAAATCATGTTTAGCTTTAACTCTACTCTTTCCTAATTTCCCACAGATTACTACTTTTTTTCTGGTGCTTCATAATAGTTGAATAGATGCATGCACCTCTCCAACCCCCAAGGGTTTCAATTCCAGATATTTTTTGTGTTACAAGTTCCTCAATTTTTGAAATAATCAGTGATTTAAATCCTTCAATTTTAGTTATACCACCATTAAATATGATTCTGGAAGACAGTGGTGATCTTAAATCAATAGGTAAATCTCTATTAATTAGATCAGCCATTAGTTGACATATTGGTAATTCATCGTCTTCACAGTCACTTTCAGGTGTAAAGAATATTTCATTTATAACTTCTTTGAATATTTGATTTTTTATAAGATAAGGACCACAATTAATTAGAGAATCATCGTTACACTGATCACTTAATTGCTCCAAATTTGCAATTGAATTTTCTAAATCACGAAATGATATACTAGAAATATTCAATCCAATATCATTTATTTTTTCAAGTAGTCTGTAGTGCAGTTTAGACCCTGCCTTAGTTGTAAATTTTGAGTAATTTGTTAATATTCTATGGTCAAATATAGGAGTAATTGAAGTTTTAGACCAGCCTATATCGATTATTATTCCCATACTGGATCCAGATCCAATAGAGATCATTAACGGACTTGGCAATATTACAACTGCTCTCATAAATAAGTCATTAATTAATATATTTGATATCAACTCAGTATACACACCTGGAAAATTCATATTTTGTAATAATAATAGCTTGGCATTTATTGTACTAATTCCACATTTGAAGAAAAGTTTTGAAAGCATTTTTTTCAAGTGTATTTTTAAGTTCGATAAGAAAATATCGACATCTTCAAAAATTAATAAATCAGGATAAAATAAATGTCGAAAATTCATTTGATCATCTATAATTATATTTTTTAATCTATCATTCCCTCCTTTTATTATATTGTTACTTATAGAATGATTTGGAGGTATATCTGTAATTTTGAAGTTTTGCAGTTCAGAAAAATGATGAACATTAAAAGTAACTAACGGTTTGGATGAATCTTCAACTCCACATTCGATTGTTCTAGATCCGAGCCTGAGTATGATGTTTTTACCTTTCTCATTTTCCCTTTCCATTATAACCTAACCATACTTAATTATAATTATAACTAAGAATAGAGGAAAAGACTACAAATAACTTCAGATTTCCTGTCCTTTTGATTTTTTATTGAAAGAGTCAAATGCTCGCCAAATATTAGAAGGAGGCTCATCAATAAATACATTTTATTTATCACTTCCGGCAAAGCTTATTCATTAATGTTAAAAAGAAAAACAAACATTTGTTCAGTAGAGACAGGAAATAATCAACAGACAATAACAAAATGGAGGAAATTGATGGAATGATAGGATCTGGGAATATTATATTAGTAGACCAATTACAAGATTTAGGAATAAATGCAGGTGATATCACAAAACTAAAGGCAGCTGGAATTTATTCAGTATCGGTATGAGCTAATACTAAATATCTATAATTACAAATTTTTTTACTTACTTAAATACTAACAAACACAAGATAAAATAAGCATGTTATGTGGTAATAGACAGTTATGTCAACAACAAAAAAGAACTTATCTAAGATAAAAGGATTAAGTGAAGTTAAAGTTGAAAAAATTAAAGAAGCATCTAATAAATTGGTGAATTGCGGATTTGTATCAGCTTTAATTCAGTGTGATATTCGTAAACGAGTGATTAAAATATCAACTGGATGTAAATCATTTGATCAAATGCTCAATGGTGGGATCAGTACAATGTCAACAACAGAAGTATTTGGAGAATTTAGAACTGGAAAAACACAATTATCACATACTTTATGCGTTACAGCACAATTACCAAAAGAGCAAGGTGGGGCAGAAGGTAAAGTTGCATATATTGATACGGAAGGAACTTTTAGGCCAGATAGAATTAAAGAAATTGCCGAAAGGTTTGACTTAGATGGTAATCAATGTCTAGAAAATATATCATACGTTAGAGCATTAAATAGTGAGCATCAACATGAGCTAGTAGAACAATTAGGTATGCATTTAAGTCAAGGTGGATATAGACTAATTATTGTTGATTCAATTATTTCTTTGTTTAGAGTCGATTATAGCGGTAGAGGTGAATTAGGTGAACGTCAACAAAAATTAAATCAACATTTATCAAAACTTGGTAGACTTGCAGAGGAATTTAACTGTGCAGTATTTTTAACAAACCAAGTTCAATCTGATCCTGGTGCTAGTTCCTTATTTGCTAGTGTTGATGGTAGGAAACCGGTTGGAGGTCATATTTTGGCACATGCCTCACAAACTCGAATTTTACTTCGTAAAGGTAGAGGAGATGAACGTATTGCCAAAATTCAAGACAGTCCTGATTGCCCTGAAGGTGAATGCACTTATGTTTTGGGAATTGGTGGTATAATGGATGTGGCAGAATAAGATAAAAAGAAAGATAGGATTGATAAATAAATTATTGCTAAATATTAAATCAAACAAAACACACCGAGCATGGAGGCACTAAGAGAAAAAAAAGATTAGGAGAAAATTGCAGACTGTTTTTCTTTGCTATAAGATTATATCTTCTTTTATATTATATATATAAATTTATGGGATATATATATATCGTTTTTTTTAATTAACTTTTATAACACAATCAAATACCTAATAACTTGAAAGATAAAAAAAGAAAAAGCAATAGAAACTAAAAAATGGGATTGTTATTGTCATTACCATTAGCACCGATAAGCATGATTGGATCATGGATTTCATCATGTCTTGGAGTTTCACTTTGTACATGTTGTATGAATAAGAATGTTAATCCATTGATGAGGACATTTAAATCATCTATTGCAACAAGAATAATGTATGCATTTATATTTCTGATCAATAGTATAATATCCTGGATTTCTTTATCAAATTCGTTTTCTAAATTTGTTGAGAAATTGACTTGGGGGTTATTTAAATTTGGTAATCTATTTTGTAAAGATGAAAAAAGTTGTATTGGATTTACCAGTGTTCAAAGAATCAATTTTTCACTTGGTTTATTACATTTAATACTTGCAGGATTACTTATTGGTGTCAAATCTACAAGAAATCCAAGAGCTGTTATACAAAATGGATATTGGATTTTAAAAATAATTGTTTTAATCTCTTTTATTATAATCAGTTTTTTAATACCTGATAAATTTTTTATTATATGGGGTAATTATTTTTCAATTATTTTTAGTACTATGTTTATTGGAATTGGATTAATTTTATTAGTTGATTTTGCACATGAATGGGCTGAAACTTGTATTGAAAAAATTGAAGAAGGTGAAATATACCTTGATAATGATGATAATGAACACTATCAATGTTGTAATTTTCAAGGTTCAAATTTTTGGAAACAGATTTTAGTTGGTGGTACATTAATAATGTATTTAGGAGTTTTAATTATGACTGTTTTAATGTATATTTATTTTGCACAAACAGGATGTACGATGAATAAAACTGTTATTACAATCAATCTAATATTTACAATTATTATTACCGGATTTTCAATTGCACCAATAGTTCAAGAATATAATCCAAATTCAGGATTACCACAATCTTCAATGTGTTGTATTTATTGTACTTATTTAGTTTTCAGTGCATGTTTAAGTGAACCTGATGATAAATTATGTAATCCATTAATTAGATCAAATGGTACAAGAACAATTACAATTATAATTGGTGCAATATTTACATTTGGTGCTGTTGCATATACAACAACTAGAGCTGCTGCTAATTCTGCTTTTACAGTTGATAATGATAATATTAATATAAGTAATAAACATAATAATAATGATAATAATACAGATTTAACTATTACAGAAATACCAAAAACAACAAGACGTGATATGAGATATGAAGCAATTAGACAAGCTGTTAATGAAGGTTCATTACCAGAGAGTGCATTAAGAGATTCATCATATTTTGAAAATGATGATGATAATGATGATGATGATTATTTACTTAGTGAAGAAAGAGACTGTACGAAATACAGTTATGTTGTCTTCCACATTATTTTCTTCCTGGCTACACAATACATTGCAGCGTTATTAACAGTTAGTGTTGGTGTCTCTGATGTTGAAAACGGTACATTCGTTCCAGTTGGACGTACTTATTTCAACACATGGTTAAAAGTTGTAAGTTCATGGTTTTGTTACGCGCTTTATGGATGGACATTGTTAGCACCAGTTGTTTTCCCTGATCGATTTTCTTAGTTGTTGTTTGTGTTAATAATATATATTTCTTTCTAAATAAATAGTCATCAAGTATATATATTTCTAATCCTAGTTAATAGGAACATATCGCAGATTTTATCATTTAAGAATATCATTGTTTAGTTATGGTGGAAGAGAGTCCCGTTGTTAAGAACGAAAATGGAGAAAGTGCATCATCATCTTCATTTGCTGGTCTTGAAGGTTACAAACAAATGAAAACACATTTCCCATCTGCTAGGGTTAAGAAATTAATGCAAAGTGATGAAGATGTTGGGAAAGTTGCACAAGCAACTCCTTTAGTTGTAGGTCGTGCAGTTGAATTATTTATGTGTGCACTTGTTGAGAAAGCATTAGAAGAGAGTAAAAAATGTCATTCAAAGAAAGTCAATGTTCAAACACTCAAAAAAGTAATTGATTCCAATGAAGAATATGATTTTGTTGCTGATGTATGTGACAAATACATTCCTACAAATAACTCTAATGAAAATAATGAAACCAACTAATGATATACATTGATTATTGCAATGTTAAAAAATATGTAATCATGCTGTTAACTCCAAAGACTGCACCGGAAATTAAAGGATTCCTCAATAAGGAATTGATATTTTACAATCAGTTACATCTGTCATTCAAATAACTTTGTCCGTAAAGAAGATATTGGTATTTTGACTTAATGAAGGCATATAAAAGTTTATTAGCTAGTGTATAATACTATAATAATATAATATAATAATAATAATATATGTGTATAATAATTAAATAGCTTTGTATGAATTTAAATAAAAATAAAATTTAAATAAAAAATCAGCCTTTTGAAACGGGCTGTGCAGATTAAAGATTGGACAGGTTCTTCATCTATTTTTGCGTAGTTTTGGTACTTTTGATAGTTCTAGTACATTTTATTCCTTTTTCAAACACTGATTTACTTGATTTTTTCTTACCGATGGTTGTTAATGAAGAATATTCCATCAATTACAAATTTTGAAACAAAAAGATGGATATTTATTACGCTGGTGTCGACGTCGGAACAGGTTCTGCAAGAGCAGTGATTATAGATCAAAAGGGTAATATACTTGGCTTATCAGAGAGATCAATTACAAGACATGAATTAAAGGAAAATTATATTACACAATCATCAATTGAAATTTGGAATGCTATTTGCTATTGTTTAAAAAGTGCAATATCTCAGTCTGGCGTTGATAATTCAAAAATTTTAGGTTTAGGATTTGATGCAACTTGTTCTTTAGTGGTTATTAATAACACAAATAACAATCCAGTTGCTGTTGGTCCAGATTTTACTAATAATTTAGAGAATATAATATTATGGATGGATCATCGTGCAGTATTAGAGACTGAAGAAATTAATAACACAAATGATGAATGTTTAAAATATGTTGGTGGTAAAATGTCAATTGAAATGGAATTACCAAAAATTAAATGGTTGAAGAATAATTTGCCACTTGAAACTTTTAAAAACTGTAAATTTTATGATTTAGCAGATTATTTAACTTTTAAAGCAACCAATAAAGAAACGAGATCTTTATGCTCAACTGTATGTAAACAAGGTTATTTACCAAAAAATATCTCAAACAGAAATGGTTGGTCTGAAAGTTTCTTAAGTAAGATTGACCTGAAAGAGTTATGTTCTGATAATTTTGTTAATTTAGGAGGATTAGAAGGTATAAATGGTCATTTTTCAACAGCTGGTGAAACTATTGGAAATCTATCTGAAAATTCAGCAAAAGAGTTAGGTTTAACAACAGATTGTTTTGTCGGTTCAGGTGTAATTGATGCATATGCTGGTTGGATCGGTACAGTGGCTGCCCCAACAAATGTATTTGTACCAAAACTATCGAACCCATCAACTTATGGATTAAATAACGCTATAGGAAGATTAGCAGCAGTAGCTGGTACTTCAACTTGTCATATTTGCATAAGTGATAAGAAAATATTTGTACCTGGAGTATGGGGTCCATATCCAGATATATTAGGTAAAAATTATTGGGCAGCAGAGGGTGGTCAATCAATGACAGGTGCTTTACTTGCTCATGTCTTAACAACCAATCCAGCATATCCTGAATTAGGTCAACTATCTGAAAGTTCAAATTTATCAAAATTTGAATATTTAAACTCAAGATTGGAAAATTTGAAAAATATCAAGAATGAAAGATCAGTAGTATCTTTAGCTAAGTTTTTATTCTTTTATGGTGATTTTCATGGTAATAGATCACCAATTGCAGATCCTAATATGAGAGCATCAATTATTGGTCAATCAATGGACACTTCATTGGATTCATTAGCAATTGAGTATTTAGCTGCTTGTGAATTTATTGGTCAACAAACAAGACAAATTATTGAAACAATGGAAAATGCAGGTCATGAAATTAATGCCATTTTTATGTCAGGGGGACAATGTAGAAATGGTTTATTAATGAGATTATTAGCTGATTGTACTGGTAAAGCGATTATAATCCCAAGATATATAGATGCAAGTGTGGTTTTTGGTGCAGCTATTTTAGGAGCAGTTGCTGCTGATGGTGCTTTGGAAAATCTCAAACAAAATTTACAGTTTAAATCTAAAATTAAAAATAATCGAATCTTTTCTAAATTTACCAAAGTAAATGAATTATCACCACCGTCATCACCTTACACAGCTCCAACTGCAACAACCTCTGTTACTTCGATAAGTGCAATGAATAAAAAAGAAGGCTTCCCCTTTCCTACTCTGGAAAATAGTGATGATAAAGATGTAATCACATTTGATGCCAAACCTAAAATAGGAATTCCTGATAAAGAGAATATCAGTGAAAATGAAAATGAAAGTTGTAGTGAAAAATTATGGAGAATGATGTCTAAATTATCTAGCACAGGTAATGTTATTTTTCCGTCAAGCGAGACAGATCCTGATAGAATACTTTTAGATACCAAATATAAAATCTTTTTGGATCAAATCAAAACACAACAGAAATACAGGGAAATGATCATAAATACAGAGGACGAAATTGCCGGTAAATCACATAACCAAATTTAAATATATAACATTTACAATGAATTTAATTAGTATTTTTCTATAATTAATTAGTAACTATTATAATAATTTTTTTTTGCTAATAAACATTTAAATATTAATTCTCTTTGGAAACTTTTATATTTTACGGGAAAAAATAATAAGTGCATCTTACTTAAAGTAGGGAAAATTGTTGAAATACTCACTTCATGAGTATTGTTAGTACTCTGAACTAATAAGCGAAAGTGTCGACTTTCTTGTAAACATGAAAAATTTTCATATAGTTTATACATATTCTTGTATAAACATTAACTTGTAAATATATATCTTTTATATAGTTTATTTAACAAGTGAAGAATATCTTTTTAATACTAGATACATATTCGCACAACTCAACTGCTTAATTTATTTTTATTTTTCTTCTTGTTAGAATTAATTAAGTTGTTACCATTTGAGATTTGATTGTTAGCATTATTGGATCTCCAAGTTGAAGTATATAATACTGAACCTTGAGTATTTAATTCCTTTTTGATTTGTTTTAATTTGGTGAATAACGGATAAATGTTAATTCCCTCAAAAATGTTTGATTCCACTTTTCTTGAGTATTTGAGTTCCATAAAGAACCTTTCTTTGACAGCTTGTCCAAAAGAATTAACAATACTGTAAGCTAACAAATTAATACTCTCAGGCATGTAGTAACCGACAACTAAGGACAATTGGAAAAATTCATCTTGATTTAATGAACCAGATTTATCGTGGTACATTTAGACGATTTCCCCTGTTTGTTGAGGGTCTAAGACGGTCAATTCCTTGTTAATACCGGATAAAACAGAAAAACCGGATCTACCAATGACCGTGTTATCAAAAGTGTTTTTATCGAAATACAAATTGAAACCAGCCATAATAAGTTGATCAAAGAACTGAATGTCTTGAGTTTTTTGACTCATTTTAACCTTGTTGAAAAGTAACACATCTAACCAATCAAGATCAGTTAAGTCAAAATAAGTTCTTAAGGTATCAAATAACCACATTTTGAATAATGGAACTTCATATCTTTTTGTGGACTTAACTGTAGGAGCACTTTGTTTCATACCATTTAAAATCATGGTAAATGAATCCTTATTGATATTAAGTGGTAATTCATTTAATTTTAAAATAACATTTTTATTTCCTCTTAATTTAATCTCCTTTCGAGCATTGACAAGAGTGAAATAAGTGTTATAGTTTTCAAAACTTACGAAACCATCATCTCCTTGATTATCTTCTTCGGTATCAAAAAACATTTGATCTGGAATACCAAAGGTAGTCATATCAATTTTCTTTCTTGAATTTATTATTTAAGATGTTTATAACTTTAAACTTTAAGGCTTTTAACTTTAAAAAGAGACTGTAAATCTTTTTAAAGTAGTAATTAAGCAGTTGAGTTGTGCGAATATGTATCTAGTATTAAAAAGATATTCTTCACTTGTTAAATAAACTATATAAAAGATATATATTTACAAGTTAATGTATATACAAGAATATGTATAAACTATGTGAAAATAAAATCAAGAATTTAACCATTCTCTTCGAGACGTTGTTTAAAAATGAAGTCAGTAAGCAGTGAATAATTAAAGCGAAATAAATACTGTAGCTATGAACCAACCCCTACCCCCTCCATCAACACTAAATATTTTGCATTTACAAAAATTAATATAATCAGGATTGTTTATAAACAAATTACGTAAAAAAACTAAAAAATAAATAAATAATCAATGAGAGAAAACTATTAATTAGTTTGCACTGGTTCTTGCACCAGCACCTGAACGGATTAAGTTTAATGATTCTTCACTAACAGAAACATTTGGTAAGGTAAATGATGCAGTTGATTCTGGTTTTGGTAAAAATCCAATTTGAATTAAGTATGAAACATATGTTGCTAATACTTGTTTTGTGACACCTTTACCACTGGAATAATCTTCCCCATTGGAGTTCCAAGATTTGTCAGCTTTCAAAACTTCAACAGCATTTGAATCATCTAATTCAGGAGCTTTAGTATCTTCTGGTAAGTCACCAAGAACAAAGTGTAATAATGGGAAAAGTGCACTGTCTTTACCATCATCAATAACATATTTTTCTAATGCGGTAGCCCATTCACGATATTCAGCCTTTTTAATTGAATAACCAAATTCATTTAATGCACTAAGCATTTCATTAAATTTGATACGAGGATGACCTGTAACTTGAACAACAGATAATTTTTCTTTTGGTGTAGTAGGTGGATGTAAGGCAGACGCAACAACAACACGAGCAACATGGTCAACTGGGACTGTATTAACGGTATTTGTGATTTCAGGATATGAACCAACTTCAACACAACCTTTCAACATACGTAATAAGAAATCATCTGTATTTGATGCACCTGTTTCACTAAAACCTTGAACATAACCAGGCCTAATAATTGCACCTCTTAAACCAACATCACCAGCACGACGAATTATGTATTCTGCAGACCATTTGGATTGACCATATCCAGTACCTAGACCACTCTTAGCAGCTAAAAGATCATCTGATTCTAAAATACCACCCTTATCTTGTTCTGCAGAGTGTAATGTAGCTCCAAGATGAACATAATGTGGAACATCAACAGTTGATGTTGATGAAACAAATGAGAAATGCTTTGCTCTACCTGTTGCACACATGTTAAGAACATTAATGGTAGAAATGACATTGGCATCTCTTAATTTATCATATGGATAAACCCAATGAACAAGCGCACCATTATGAATGATAACATCGATAATTTCGGTTAAGTTATTCCATTCAGAGTCATTTAGTCCAAATTGTGGTTTTGATAAATCACCCAAAACAACATTGATTTTAGATTCATAGGAATCTTTCCAAAGGCCATAAGTTTTACCAGCTTTAACTAATCTTGCAATAGCAGCCTTTTCATCAGAGGCACGGACGTGAGCATAGATATTAATATCCAATTTTTGACGGGATAATAGTTCTCTTATAATGAAAGTACCAAGGAAACCAGTGGCACCAGTAACAAAAACGTTGATTGGTTTATCGGTATCTAATTGCTCAAGTGTTGCATATGAAGATTTAAGTTCAGATTTGGAAAGTTTGACGGCATCTTCATAATAATCAATTTTTGCAGCTTCATCAGCAGGAGTTGACGATGAAATTTCCTCACCATCTTCAACTTTAGAAAGACGTTCGACTTCTGTTGCAAATGAAGAGATAGTTGGATGTTTGAAAATTGTACCTAATGGGACATCAATTGCTAATTTCTTTCTTAATTCAAAAATCATTCTAGTTGCAAGAATAGAATGACCACCTAAATCAAAGAATGAATCATCAGGGGTTATTGAAGATGGTCTATTAGGTAAAACGGAAATCCATAAATCTCTGACTTTAGCTTCCATTTCAGTAAATTTAACATTTTCTTGATCTTTTGATGCGTATTTAGCAACTTCATTTAATTGTTCTTCTGATGGTAATTGTAATTTTGGTTTATCAACCTTACCATTTGGATTTAAAGGTAATTTTGTCATTGGAATAACTAAAGTTGGAATTGAATAGGAAGCTAAACGTTTCTTTAAGAAATTTTTTAAATCTTTAATTAAATCACTAAATTCAACTAAACCCTTGACAATTGGATCTGCAATTTTTTCAATTTCTTCAGAGATAGTTTTAAATGAATTTAACTCTTCAACAAGTTTTGGAACTAAGAAAGTAACAAGTAATGGTTCATTATTTTTATCTTTTCTAACTAAAGTAATATTTTCTCTAATTAATGGATGTTGTGAAATGTGAGTATCGATTTCACCTAATTCGATTCTAAAACCACGAATTTTAACTTGATCATCTGCACGACCACAACATTCACAATTACCATCAGGTAAATAACGACCAAGATCACCTGTTCTGTACATTCTATCTCTTGGACCCTTCCAAAATTCTCTCCATGGTTCACCTTTGGAAATTTCTTTATCTTTTGCAATGAAACCATCAATTGGTACATACCAATTATTAATGAATTTTTGTTTATTTAATTCATCATTCATTCTATAACCTTCTGCTAAACCTGCAGCTCTAACATAAATTTCACCAACTTCACCAATACCACAAGTTTGTGTTCTATCATTTCTATTAACGACTAATAATTGAACATTTTGCATACCTGTACCAGCTGGCATGATATCCTTTTGAGATTCTAAGAAACGTGAATCTTTTGAACGACTTGGAATTTCAAAATATGAGACAGCTCTTTGAGTTTCAGTTGTACCATACATATTAACGATATTACAATTTTCAGCTAATGTTTGTAAACGTAAACAATCTCTCTTTGTTAAGATATCACCAACAAAGAATGCATGATGTAATGATTTAAATTCAGCAGTTGCTTGAGCACTTAATAATTGACCCATTGCTGGAGTTAAATGTGTTACAGTTGCACCATGTTTACCCATCCATTCAGCGAGTTTACCAGGTGTACCAATATCATCTTGAGTTGGGACTAATAAAGTAGCACCAAGGAATAAAGGTGTAAACATATCTCTTTGAATTGGATCATGTGCAATACCTGAAAGCATTGTAAATCTATCCTTTTCAGATAAATTAAAAGTTTTTGCCATCCAAGGGAAATAATAAGCAAGTGAAAAATGTCTACCTAAAACACCTTTTGGTAAACCTTCAGAACCAGAAGTGAATGATAATGTTGGATTTGAATCTGGACCAACAATAACACCAGTTCTTTGAGATTTAAATTGATGATAATCTGCAAGGATATCTTTATTATCAGATGATTTACCACCTAATAAAGAACCATCATCTAAAATTTCAATTTCTGGAATACGTGTAATAACATTTAATTCATTTTTAATATAATCTTCAACAAAATCATCAATTACACCTGCTTTTTTAATACCGATAATACCTTGAGGATTTGCAACTTTTAAATAAACAGTTTGTCTTGCTGGTGGATAAGCTGGATCAATAACTGAGAATGTTGCACCTGCTTTTAAAACACCCATAACTGAAACCATTAAATCTACACCCCTATAAGCATAAATCATAACGATATCACCTCTTTTAATACCAGTTTTAACAAGGTAATTACCAACTATATTTGAAGCTTCATCAATTTGTTTATAAGTAAAATGTCTATCTTTACCTTGAGGATTAAGGAAAGATGCAGTTTCAATAACACAAGTTCTTTCTGGGAATTTAGCAGCATTATCTGAAAAAATATCTTGAATAGCACCTCTAAAATTAGACCAATCAAGATCAATTGTTGGATCTGGTAATACTGATTTTTGAGATGGTGTAATTAAATTAATTTTAGAGATAACTTGAGATTTATCATTATCAATTGATTTAATAACTTGAATGAATTGTTCAGATAAGTATTCAATTCTTGATTTTTTATATAATAAACTATTATAAAAAATTGTTAAATTTTTTGATTTATTATCAAAGAAAAATGACATATCTTTAATTGAACCTTTAACAGTTGTATCTAAAGAATCTGATGCACCAGCATATTGGAATGATGATTTATATAAAGCTGGTGGTTTTTCTAAAGATTTTGAAGAAATTAAAGAATCAACAATAGTTTCAATTGGAATTAATTTTGAATAAAAGTCTTCATATACGGATTTAACTTGATCATAAAATTGTTCAAAAGTTTTAGTTGGATCAATAGATAATCTTAAAACAAATTCATTTGATGCAAATTCATCATTTACAGAAAGTGTAACATCATCATCACCAGTTAATCTATATGATAAGATTATAAAAACTGTAAGAGCGGTTAAGTAATCTGTAGTTTCAGGTAATTGAAATTTGAAACTATCTTGAATTACACTACCATCTGTTGGTCTTTGGAAATCAAATGGGAGGATATTCAAAGTTGGGGAATCCAAAGTTTTTGTCCAGAATTCCAAGTCAAGCATCTTTGTTTAATGGGAAATAGGAAAATCAAGCAAAATCTTGATAAAGATGTTGATCGTTTATGATGTTTAGATGAAATCTCAGGCAATCCAAAATGGAAAACCGGGATAAATGACTCAGGAATTAAGACTGAATTTTTAAAAGAACGGCCATCATGAAAATTAAATTGTGAAGAAAAAACAGAAAAATCCGCTCTTTCCCAGTCAGAGTCAATTTTTGTGCTCTGGCCGACGCGTCGATCCCAACTATTTTATTTCGCCCATTTTATTTTTCTGAACAGTTAAGATGATGATGAAGTTGGGTTTGATTTGTATTGTTTTAAGTTAAATTTATGTTGTTAGTTCTGAATATCTGCCTTTTACGTTGGATAACAAACATAGAAACATAAACCATGTCACAGAGGAAGCTATTACAGTATGTATATAGTTAGATTAAGTTTTCAGTATCCTTTAATCTTATTTTTATTCATGATTTACTAACTCATAGATATTTATTAAATATTATTTATTTTCCTTTTATGTAGAGAGATAGATCGTGTTTTCAAGAAAGTCAAAGAAGGACTTGAAGAATTTGATTTTACATATGAGAAATTACAAGATTGTGATAATCAATCTCAAAAGGAGAAATTAGAAGCAGATTTGAAAAAAGAAATTAAAAAACTTCAACGTTTTAGAGAACAAATTAAAAATTGGATGAGTGGATCTGAAGTTAAAGATAAAACATCATTAATTGAACATAGAAAATTAATTGAACATGAAATGGAAAGGTTTAAAGAAGTTGAAAAAATGATGAAAACTAAAGCATTTTCAAATGAAGCATTAGCATCAACTACTGAAATTGTTGACCCTAAAAAGAAGGAAAAAATGGAAACTGCAGATTTTATTCAAACTAATATTGAAGAATTACAAAGACAAATGGAATCAATCGAAGCTGAAATTGATCAAATAAATTCAAGTATGAAAAAGAAAAAACCTGATTTATCAAAACAATCTCAAATTTCTGCCTTACAAGAAAAATTAACAAGACATAAATGGCATATTAGTATGTTAGAATCAATTTTAAGACATTTAGAAAATGATAATTTAGATGTTGAACAAATAAATGATATTAAGGAAGATATTGAATATTATGTTGAATCTAATGAAGATCCAAACTTTATAGAAGATGATACATTTTATGAATCTTTGGGTTTGGATGATATGGAAGATAGTTTTGCAGTTATACCTGGTGAAGAATCAGATTTACAAGATACTTCATTAAGGGAAAATTCTACTTCTGGAGATAAAGAGAAGGAGAAGGAAAAAGAAAAGGAGAAAGAGAAAGATAAAGACACAGATAAAATCAAACAACAAAAAGAGAAAGAAAAGGAAAAGGAGAAGGAAAAGGAGAAAGAAAAGGAAAGATTGAAGAAATTAAAAGAGAAGGAAGAAGAGAAAACACCATTAACACTTCATACACAATTAAACCATTCTTCATCACCAGTTATTAAGAATCCAAATTTAGCATCCACATTATCTGCATCTTTGAATGCATCCAATTCTTCAAATAATTTATTAAATGGTGGTTTGAAACCTGCAACTCCTGTTGGTACACCTAAATTAAAATATGCAACAGCTGCATTATCAGGAATTAAAAAGAGTGCAAATATTGTTAAAACACCAACCAATGTATCATATGCCTCATTAGCATCAGCTGTTGCAAATGCAAATGCTAGTAATAATGGCAATGTAAATTCAAATACATTATCCAGTCAAGTTTCTGAAAGTACCACACAAATAGATTCAAATAAATCCCCAATATTATCATCATCATCATCATCAGTGCAACAAATGACACAAACATCAACTCCATCAAATGAAACATCATCAAACATATCTAATAATAATAATAATAACAATAACAATTACAATAAGAATAATAATGATTTTAAGGAAATTGAAAGACTAGCCTCATTAAATGCATCTAGGATACTTAATAATAATACAGCAAACAATCCTCAAATTAATAATGTTCAAGAATCATTATCATTTTTAAATAGTGAAAATTATAATAATTTACCAAAAGATTTTGAAAGTTATCTAAAAAATTTAGAGAATGCAAAGGAGAGAATGTTTGAATTTAAGAAAAGGGAAGAATTACATGTTCCATCAAAGAAATCTCAACCTCCTGCAATTATTTGTGATATTAAATTACCATTATTAAGTGAAATTTCAACACATTTAGAATCATCATTACTTAATTGTCCTGATTCATATGATGCTGATAAACCACGTTCTTATATTCCAACAAATCCATTTATAACACAACCAAGTTTCCCAACTGATCCATTACCTGAAATGATTGGCTGTACAAAATTACTTGAAAAAGTAACAGTTGATACATTATTTTATGGATTTTATTATAATAATATTAGAACACCTAATAAATTTACAAATTTCCATAATTTAGAACATAATCCAGATGATGATTATTTACAATATATAATGGCAAAAGAATTACATAATAGAGGTTGGAATTATCAAGCTCATACTCATACATGGTATGAACCTGATGATGATATTGAAAATAATGGAGGTAATAATAAGAAATGGAGAAGTTTTGATTTTAAAGATACATGGCTTGAAAGAAGAAATACAGGTTTTCAATACAATGCCAATGATGTTGAAACTGGTTATCTGTAGAATCATCATATATAGATAAAATGTAACCAAAAGATAGAAGATATATAAAATAAAATGAAGATGTAGTCTATTGTATATTACCATTACATATTTTAATTGTTAACAATGAAATTTAAGAAAAATAGCAGAAACTGCTGAAAACCAGCAAAAAACGCCCATTGCTAAGCGAAATTGATAGATGAGCATGAAAAGCGAGGAAGACAAACGGTCGGAGAATGAACTGACTAATATTTAATAGTGGGTTCATTTCGGCCGAATATATACAGGTCATGATATGTCAAATGTCAAAGATAGTTAATCTTTGTAGATTAAATTGGATGTATTTGATAGTTATCTTACAATGGAGAGATATAGATATAAATAATACAATAGTATTCTCTTTTTCATTCTTTATTTCTTTTGCCTTTCCTTAGTTATTTATTTAGCTTGATTATTTATAATTTTTAAACAACAAACAAAAATGACTGATAACAACAATTTAAATTATATCAATGTTAACGATGAAAAATCATCTGAAACCAAAAATAGTAAAAGTATTTTCAGTGTTAAGAAATTAATATTTTTAGTTTTCATTGGATTACTCTTTGGAATTTTCCATCCTTCATTTAAATGTATGAATGAATCTAATAAGATTAATAATGAAATTATTAATTATAATAAAAATGAACCATTATGTCCAATACCATCTAAAATTCCAATGAAAGAACATGAATCTGTTCAATTTATACTTAATGATAAAGATTATCAAAAAGGTGTTATTGAAAGATTTTCAAAATCATTACAGATTCCAACATTTGTTTATGATGAAACTAAAGATTATTCAAAAATGCAAAAATTTCATGATTTTTTACAAGAATCTTATCCATTAACTTATAAAACTGCACAAGTTTTCAAAATTAATGAATATGGATTAGTTTTTTATTTTCCAGGTTCAGATGCTGAATTAAAACCAATTATGTTAGCAGCTCATATGGATACAGTTCCAATTGGTGATCCAAATGATTGGAAAGAAGATCCATTTAGTGGTAGATTTGATGGTGAAAAATTTCATGGTAGAGGTGCAAGTGATTGTAAAAATTTATTAATTGGATTAATGGAAGCAAGTGAAAAATTAATTGAAGATGGTAAAACAAATTTTAAAAGAGGTGTTATTTTATCATTTGGATTTGATGAAGAGAAAAGTGGTTGGGATGGAGCTTATAATATTGGTAAATTTTTAGAGGATAAATTTGGTTTTAAATCAATTGAATCAATTATTGATGAAGGTCCAGTTATGTTTATTGATATAATGGGTGATTATTATTCAATGATTATAAATGGTGAAAAAGGTTATGCAGATATTAAAGTTGAAATTACAACACCTGGTGGTCATTCATCAAATCCAAAAGATCATACATCAATTGGTATGATGTCAAAATTTTTAAATGATTATGAAGATGATATGTATTCACCAATTTTAGTTCCTGAAAATCCAATGATGGAATTTTTTGAATGTGCAGCTGAACAAGGTCATTTACCAAAACCTTTAGCAAAAGCTGCATTAAATGCTAGATTTGATGAAAAATCCAGACAAATTTTACTTGATTATGCAAGTAATAGTAATTTAGTTAAATATAATTTAAAAACTTCATAAGCAATTGATATAATTAATGGTGGTGATAAGGCAAATTCATTACCAAGAAATGTTGCAGCTGTTATTAATCATAGAATTATTTATGGTAATGATTGGGATACAGTTTGGGAGAAATCTACAAAACATGGTAAAATAACTGCAAATAAATATGATATTGGTTTAACTGTTAATAATGTTGAAATTTTACCAGAAACTGAAAATGGTAATATGATTATTTCATATTTTGATAAACCATTATTACCAGCAAAAGTTTCATCAACTGAAAGTGAATTTTATAAAACTTTTACAGGTTTAATTAAATCATTTTATGAAGATGAAGTTTTCCCTGAGAAATTTGATGGTGATAAAAAATTTATTATTGCACCAAGTGTCATGACAGGTAATACAGATACAAGACATTATTGGAATTTAACTGATAATATCTTTAGAGTTCAACCTGGTTCAGTTAATATTTTTGCTGCAAATATTCATGGTCCAAATGAATGGGTTGATTTAACAACTCATTTACAATGTATTTCTTTCTATTACAATTACATTTCTCATTTCAGTATCGAAGACGATGCTTGAATGTTTAAGGTTTATCTCTCTATCTATCTCTGTAACAACTTATTTAAAATACTAATTACAATATGTAAAATATTAAGCGAGAAGAAATAAATATATAAGAATAATTTCTGTGATGACGTAACTAAATATTTATTACAGTGTAAAATGTAATATCGCTATATATTATATATTATTATTAAAATTTATTTGTGTCAGCCCCGGGGATGGAAAGGAAATGTTACAAAATATTTGAGTTTTATAACACATTTGGTACTTGTTGTACATGGTATTCTTTTCTCCCTTTTCTCCCTTTTCACTTGTTTAAGTCTGTATTGATATAACAATTGTTTATTTTGAATTAATTGTGAAGAGTTAATACTTTAAAAATAACTATATAATACAATCTGAATTAATTTTTACAAACAAAATAAAATAAAAAATAAATAAATAAATAAAATAATTAACCATGCCAAATGTTTTAGTTGTGTCAAATAGAATTCCAGTTACAATAACTGAGAATGAGAAAACAATTGATGAAATAAATGAAGGCAAAAATAATAATTCTTATAGTTATAAAATGTCATCAGGTGGTTTAGTAACTGCATTACAAGGCTTGAAAACTCCATTTCAATGGTTTGGTTGGCCAGGTATGAGTGTTTCAAATGATGAAGATAAATTAAAAATTGAAAATGATTTAAAGAATAAATTTAATTGTTATCCAGTTTGGTTATCAGAGGAAATTGCAGATTTACATTATAATGGATTTTCAAATTCAATTTTATGGCCTTTATTTCATTATCATCCAGGTGAAATGAATTTTGATGAAATTGCTTGGGCTGCTTATATTGAAGCAAATAAATTATTTACTGAAGAAATTTTTAAAAAAATTGAAAATAATGATGATATTGTTTGGATTCATGATTATCATTTAATGTTAGTTCCAACAATGTTAAGAGAAAAATTAGAAAATAATGGATTTAATAACGTTAAACTGGGTTTCTTTTTACATACTCCATTCCCATCAAGTGAAATTTATAGAATTTTACCAGTTAGAGCAGAAATTTTACAAGGTGTTTTAGGTTGTGATTTAATAGGATTTCATACTTATGATTATGCAAGGCATTTCCTTTCATCAGTTGAAAGAATTTTAAAATTACCAACTTCACCTCAAGGTATACGTTATAATGATAGAGATATAACAGTTGGTGCTTATCCAATTGGAATTGATGTTGATAAATTTTTAAATGGTTTAAAAGAAGAAAATGTTCAAAATAGAATTTTACAATTAAAATCTAAATTTGGTAATGATTGTAAATTAATAGTTGGAGTTGATAGATTAGATTATATTAAAGGTGTTCCACAAAAATTACATGCATTTGAAATTTTCCTTGAAACTCATCCTGAATTTATTGGTAAAGTTATTTTAATTCAAGTTGCAGTTCCATCAAGGGGTGATGTTGAAGAATATCAAAATTTAAGAGCAAATGTTAATGAATTAATTGGACGAATTAATGGTAAATTTGGTACAATTGAATTTGTACCAATTCATTTCTTACATAAATCAGTTACATTTCAAGAATTAATTTCATTATATTCAGTTAGTGATATTTGTTTAGTATCTTCAACAAGAGATGGTATGAATTTAGTTAGTTATGAATATATTGCTTGTCAACAAAAGAATAAAGGTACTTTAATATTAAGTGAATTTGCAGGTGCAGCTCAATCATTAAATGGTGCAGTAATTGTAAATCCTTGGAATATTGAAGAACTGTCAGAGGCTATATATGAAGGTTTAACAATGAGTGAAGAAAAGAGAACTGGGAATTTTAACAGTATGTTTAAGTATATCAGTAAATATACTGCAAGTTATTGGGGTGGGAATTTTGTAAAAGAATTATCTAGACATAAATAATTTTTAAATAACTTTTAAATAGTTTTTTTTTTTTTTTGATATTACGATACTCTCTTTTTTATAATAATAATAGTTGTGTTTGTAAAGAGTAAATAAGAATGAAGTCGTTGATATTGTCCAATTGCTATTTATACATCATTCGTACTGAAAAGATAAACAAACCCATTTAGGAAACGCTCGTTCAATTTCCGTTTCGGGGTTTTTAATTGCTGCATTTTTTATTTTTTGTGTTTTTTTCGATTTTCTGAGCAATTTGAGTGTCACAGACCTGAAGGCGATATCTTGTGGAGATTTGAACAACGTTGTGTGCATTGTCATGTGAATGAACGAGCTTGCATCTTGATATAGTACTGTCCGGTATTGGGAAAGATCAATTGTTGGTTTAGAGATAATAAGAAAATTGTTTAAATTGCTGCTAGATTACAATGGGGAATTTAATGTCTACTCCGATAACGGAGAAAAACATTACTCTTGTTCAACATGATCATATTTCACATGCAATTGGTGAAATGCAAGGATATAGATTTCAAATGGAGGATGCTTATTGTGATTTAGATGATACAATTGATATATCGTTAAGTAATAATAATAATAATAACTCATCAGTAAATTTATCATTTTCTACATTATCAGATTCAGTGGAACGACATAAAACAAATCAATCTTCTAATAGTGAGATTAGTAATTCAAACTCAAGTATAAATACAAACTTAACGACATCAAATAGTGCTAATAGTAACAGTAATAGTAATAGTAATAATAGTAATAACAACAATAATAATAGTAATATAAACAAAAATTCAAATAATTCAGATAATAATGATAATAATGAAAATAATTCTACACATTCAATTAGAATAAATATATATGGAGTATTTGATGGCCATGGTGGTACAAGTACATCAAAATATGTCAGTGAAATTTTACCATTAACCGTCAAACGTAGAATATCAGATGAAATTAATAAATTACCAAATGATAAAAAACTTAAAATTATAGATCCTGAAAATAAAGAAACTTTACAATTAATTGATTTTTCTAAAATTTTAAAAGATTGTTTTATGAAAGTTGATTCAAAATTTTATTATGATCCAAATAATAATAGTGGTTCAACTGCGGTAGTTGTTATCATTTTTAAAAATTATATAATTACTGCAAATTCAGGTGATTCAAGAAGTATATTATCTAGAAATGGTAATGTTAAAAATTTATCATTCGATCATAAACCGAAAAATTTAGGTGAATTAATGAGAATTCACAATGATGGAGGTTATGTTTCACAAAATAGAGTTAATTCAATATTAGCATTAAGTAGAGCATTTGGTGATTTTAATTTTAAATTACATAATAATAATAATCATGGTAGATTCCATTTATCAAGAAATAATAAAAAAATATCTTTAACACCACCTGAAGAATTTCAAGTAACTGTTGAACCAGATATAATTTATCAAAGATTAGATTCAATTAATGATGAATTCTTAGTTGTTGCATGTGATGGTATTTGGGATTGTTATAAATCTGATGATTTAATAAATTTAATAAGGCATCAATTATCATTAGGTAAGAAATTAACTGAAATTAATGAAATTGTACTAGATAGTTGTATAGGCATGGCAAATACAATAACTGGTATTGGATTTGATAATATGACAATCATTATAATTGCATTACATAAAGATTTACCAAATTTAGATGCTTGGTATTCTAAAATGAAAAATAAAATACTTGACGAAAAATTCGGAAGATTGGGTCATTGATTATTATTTTTTACACATTTTTGATAAATTTACACATTTTTGAAAAATTACTAAAAAATATACTGATTATAGTTACCACAGTTGAGCTTTTATATCAAATAAAAGTTTCAAACATCGTCCCCTTTCTCTCTTAATTGTTAAACTGACCACCCTTTTTAAAGTTAGCACTTCTTTTTACATTCGTTTTAACTAGTTACCCACCTGACACTCTTTCTATTTGATGTTAACAACAAAAAATATAATTCAATAGATTTTTATTCTTTAAAGTATTTTACCGTTTATTTTTAACTCTTTACTTTTTATATTTTTCTCATGTATCTTTTCTATATTTATATTTTCAATTTTACATAATAATATAATTTCCAGTATTAATTTATTAATTGGTTTTCTGATGGTGATAACCATCGTGTGGCTTTACTTTTGTCTTTAGTCTCAAACTCTAAACTTCCGTCAAATTTAGCATATTTAAAACCATTACATTTCTTTCCCTTAAAAGATCCCATGCATTGCCAATAATAATATCCTATATCAGTACCCCTGAACAATCTTCTTAAAATCATTTGCATCTTGCAAATATCACAATACACCTTATGCTGTTCAAAATTTGGATATAACATTCTAAATGTTAAACTAAATCTCGAATCGCCAACTTTAGGATGCTTTTTTATTAATGAATCTTTCAATGTAGGAACACAATGCTTAAATAATTCTTGTGTTGATGGTAACATTATAAGTAATGTATTATGATGTAATGGTATATTATAAATCGCCGAATTAGTTGGATTACTTCTACGTAACCTGAAAATCCTAGTAGCTCCAACTGATATTGATGCAATAGTCGGTAGTGGCCCAATATTTGTCAATTTATCAGTATGCCAATCTAAATGTGATTTGTTATTAGGAAAATAGTTTGCAAGACAAAAATTACTTTTCCAGTCTTTGGTAATCATATAATCTAATTTATTTTCTTTCTTTTCATATAATTCTGTCAAGATAGTATTTACTTTGTCATCAATATATAACCTGGATAGTCGTAGAGCTGAAGTCATTTTTGCTGGCTTCATTTCATCTCCCTTATACACTGGATCATAGTCCATATTCCCGTTCTCACTGAAACAAAGTGACTTTTGCGAAGAAGTGCATAGATTACCAGCAATGTAAAACTGTTTTGCTTTAAACATTAATTTCTGCTCCATCATGGAATCCAATAACTCTTCAGAAAGTTCATTTGGTAAAAAGTTATGAAAAATTCTAATATTTGGTAAGACAGACTCAATTTCATATTTAGTGGAAAGTGTAATTGTCTTATTAGTTAAAAGTTCATCCATTTTTGGCAATTTGATTATCCTTGAAAGTCCAATAATAGATTTATCAGTATTATCTACCTTTCTTTTTTTGTTTATTGAACTCATTTCTTCTTTTATTTTTATTTGACCAGAATCAACATCCTTCACAACTGTTTTTGCTTCGGTGCTTTCATTGTTAGCTTTTATTTTTCCTTCAAGAGAATTTTCCAAAATGATTTCTGAACTATCCTTCAAATGGTTTATTTTTTCATTATTATCATCAAATGTATAATTTTCACCAGTGATTAACGACTTTGCCTTTTTGACAGAACCATCACAAGATATTAGTATTTCAAATAAGGAGTTGGCATCAAAAGCAGGAAAATCCCTTTTGAGACAGTTTAGTTTTGATTCTGTATCCATGATTACTCAGCAAGTATATATATTTACTGTGGAGATTTCAGCTAAAAAGGTGTAAGCTTTTTGGTTTGAAACTTTAAATAACAACTTATCTTTTCGTGTCAGGCTTGAAAAAATAGATCCGGAGTTAATTATCCTCACCTACTTTTATTTCCAAAAATTATTTACATATTTAACATCCGTTATATGTTTATATTTCGATTAGGTATTTAATTATAATTACACATCATACATTTACAAAATTTATTTTATTTCGATAACTTATCCTCCACCCATTCTTGCATTTTAATAGCTTTTGTCATTTCATTCTCACCATATGAGACACCAAAAGTTCCAATGACTTTCATTGTTTTGTTCATCCATTGTCTTGAAATTACCATCCTTTGAATAGATCCATATCTTGAAGTTGGTAATGCTGTTGAATCCACAAAGGAAATGATATCAATAACTATCTTAAATTGATTCAATAATTTAAGAATCATTAATGGGGTAACAGTACTTAGACTTCTTTGTGTTTGGATTGCAGCAATTAACACTGTATATTCACCAGCTTTAAAAATACAACATTTGTTTATACCAGCAAATGTTTCCATACATTGTTCAATATCATATGCAAAAAATTGTAAACCACAATAATCAAATGTTTCATCGATTCTACCCAAATTAAACAATAATTGCATTTCAATCATTTTATTCCTATCTGAATTTTTGGTGACGGTATGTAAAAATCCAAAATCTCCAGTTCTTAAATATTTAATATTTCTATTATTCAATTTACCATTTAAAAACTCTTTATTGAAAGAATTATTATCCTTTCCGGAGAAGCCACTGGCAGTTGAGTCGGATGATACCCATATTTCTCCAAATTCCCCAATTTTACATAACTGTTCAGTTTGTGGATTAACAATAATAACTTCTGTATTTACTGAAACTATACCAGAATCAACAACAGGAATTGCATTTGGTGAATCTTTTGGATTGACAATACTAATATAACCTTGTGATAATCCAAATGGATCCAGCCATAAAACAACAGGGGAAAACGATAAAAATGATCTAGTACTTATCATAGGATTTAATGCATTATCATAAACATTAGATATAGCTTTTGATTTAATATTCGACAAAACTAATTCCTCCTTATACTTCGTTAATAGATATGGATTTGCCCTTTCATTTGGCCAGGACAACATTAAATTCTTTAAATTTTTTAAATTGATTTTAGAAAGTGAATTTTTACTTAATGCATATGTAAACATTTTACCAGTTAAAAAGACATTTTCAATTCTATATTTTTCTATTGCTTGGTAAAATATACTTGTATTAATTCCATAATCATTAGGTGACATTAAATACGAAGTGACCCCTAAATATGTGCCCATAACACTACTTAGCAAAAATCCCAACCCTAATGTATAATTAGCACATCCCATAATTGGTACAGTACTATTCATCTGACATGTTTCTTTCAAACTTAAACACATTTTCATAATATTTTTGAATGTAATTTCAATTCCAGTATACATATTATCCGATGTAACATTAATCCAAACCATGCATGCATCAGAAGCTCTTTTACTTCGTTTTGTTTGGGAATATTGATTCATTTTTTTATATGTCGATTTGGTTGAAGATGTAGTCTTTGAATGTTTGGCAGTATTTCTCAGCTTTGGTATTTCGATACTTTTCCGTGTAGCCATTGTGTTCAGTTTACTACTAAAAGGTTTATTTTTAAAAATGTTTTCCGATTCGTTATTAACAAAAATTGCTTTTACATTATATTCCTTGATAATATTAGCTATTTTCTCTGCATCTTCCTCCACTGATTGCATATCCTTTCCCGGTGTTGGAATTGGAATGACAACAAATCCAGCCATCCAACACGCAAATAAGCACGAAATAAAATCCTCACATAATGGATAACATAAAATGACTGAATCACCAGATACTAAAACTTTCTTTTCTAGAATATAGGAACATATAGTGAAAACTTTACTTTCAAACTTCTTCCAAGTAGTCTGCTTACCTTCCTTCATTGATGCACCATCAATTTGTGCATATGCTAACTCATCAGGTTGTTTATTAGCTCTATATTCTAATAATTGAATTGGATTACCGAAGTCAGTTAAACTGATATGAAAACGATCATCAATACTAGTATCTCTCTTATCCAAACCTGAACTTTGAAAATCTGAATAATTAAGCATTTCTCTTCTTAGTGCTGCACTAAACGGTGACCATATTCCACCAGCCAAATCTTCACCATGGAAAATGGAACCTAATGAATTATAAGGTTTGAATGAAACATATACACTTGGTAATTTACCTTCCAGAAATCTTCTTTTTGTCAAGGTATTGGCTATTTCAAGTCTACCACTTTTCAATGTTCTTGAAAGTGCACCAACTTTTGTAACTAAAAAGAAAAATAATCTGATATTATGATATTTTTCTAATAATTTGAATGCTTCAGTGAGCATCGACTGTAGTTCAACTTTAGTTGATTCCGATTCACTAGTTGCTAAACCTGATTCCATGATACCAATAGGGACATATTCATTATTAACTTTTAAATTGAAAAATGCACAATCTTTAAAGTATGGTAAATTTTTGGCTAACGTTTTAACCAAATGATTTGAATAATGATATTTATAAATATATTTATTTGATAAATTTTTGGACAGGTCTAGTTTATCAAAATTAGAAAATTTCTTTTTCATAACAGCTTTATATGTACTATCAGAATCTGATGTCATTGATTTTGTTCGATCGTTCTTATCGAACTTAGATCCATCTTCATTCAATTCTAAATACTGATCATACCAAGTAACTCTTTGATTGATCCTATCTTCATATAATCCAAGAACATATATTTTACCGTTATAAATAAAACCAAGTAACTCTGTTCTCACAAATTTTATACTTAAGATACCTTCATAATCTGAACATTCTGCTTGAAAAATAGCTTCAGTTTCATCAGGTAATCCCCAATAACCACCAGAAATACAATTTGAATCAACCCATATTTCACCAACTTCTAGCACACCGCTAAGCATTTTTGTTTCCGGATTTACAAGTGCTAAAGTTGCATCCGGTAACGGATATCCAAAAGCGCCAACCCTTACATAGTTTGAATCAGTTGTTGATTCTGTTAGTGAATAACTTGATGGTGAATCATTAATTACTTTAACAGAATTTGTAGTTAACGATTCTTTATCTATCAATATTTCAGATAATTTATCTATGTTATCATCGTCACCAAATTCATCTAATGTTTCCAAATTTTCGGATTTATTAAAAATACATCCCAACTGATCTTCCTTTCCGTACCAGTCTCTCATTGAAATGATAGCCCCACCGTGTTCACTTAATGATAAAATTGGTGCAATAATTTTTTTACAATTTTTGTTTCCTAATGGTTTGATCCATCTCTCACTCAAAACTTCATTGAATTCACAGTCAATAGTTTGTGTATCAATCAAGCACCAACAAAGTGATGATAAATCTACTTTCCTTTTACTAAATGTTCTTGTATTTTGCGGAAATGATTGATAATTGAAGACTACTGATTTTAAAGTAAAATAGTCTGTTAATGCAACTGAAATTTTATAGGATGATAATGTATTGGCAAGTAAACCTGGGACTTCGGCTGTTTTCGTTTTCATCCATACAAATAAATTACCACTATAAACAGTGAATAACATGGAAAAAATGAGTCCAATAGAGCCCCTAACATCTAATGTACTTAAAAGTGTATTTTTTGGTCTTGTTGATTTTAAAGTAGATCTAATAAGTGGTGTTTTAATATCGGGAGATGTGCTTAAGATCTTATCAAGCATTTTCATTTGATTTATGATTGTCCTATGTGACATTACTACACCTCTCAATTCACCTGATGAACCTTTAGAATAATCAATATATGCAAGATCAGAAATTTTTAGAGGAGGAACACCATCTTTTTTGGATGGTTTATATGTACCCATATCTGAAGTTTTCCAAACTACCATACCCTTGGGCCAAAGTATTGATTTAGTTTGTTTTGCTTGTTTTTCAAAAAATTTATGTACAGAATCTGACATCAGACAAAGATGACATTGTGTATCTTTCATAACACTTTGCAACTCTTTCGTTGGCATCGAACTTGCTAAAGGAACAGCAACGACACCTGATAAGAAACAACCGTAGAACGCAACCATGAAATCAATTATTTCGACATTTTGATATATTAAACAAACTCTATCACCGGGATATAATGCTGCTTTATGTTTGATTTGTTTTGCTATTTTTTCAGCTCTATAATATAACTTATCCCAAGTTAAAACTTTGCTTTCTTTTCCCTTTTCATCAATAATCAAAATTGCCGGTTCTTTTTCATATAATGTGGCTCTTTTACGTAGAATCATAGCTAAATTATCAATTTCATTTGATGGTTCAACATGTGATGATACATCTCTTGGATCTAAAGGTTTTTGTAACTCCTTACGAATATTGGATTCGTAATTATTATTTAAATTATGATATTTTTCCAAAAATTGATCATCATAAAATACAGGTTGAGTGGTTGAACTTCCACCATCAATTGATTGTGAAAACCTATGTCCAGGCTTGAAAAAATCATCGGATACATGTTCCGAGGTTGTAGTTGACTGTCTAGTATTAACAGGCAGCAAATTATCAGAACTCAGTTGAATACTATCTGAGTTCAATTCAGATCGTGAGTTTTCAGTTCCCAGTGTTGTTGGCATAACGCCTAACAATTCCATTCTTTTCTTAATATAACCTTTTTCAGTTAAGTAACCATCATGGAAGTCTTTGGCTAAACGGGTTAATTGAAGATCTAGTTCAGGACTGACATCTTTGGGCACTGTAAAATCCATATTTTTATTGTTTGATGAATTGGAACAAAGATGAATAAGTTTAAAAATAGAAACATGAATTGTAGACAAAAAATATTATTTAAAATCAAATGGAACTGTTGAAACGAAAACAAAATCTTTAATGTGTAAGCACTTCGACGCGTCGTTGAATATTAAGAGAAAACAAACTAAACAAACTACCCTATTATATCGAAGTTGATGATAAATCGTATTGTTATACAAATTTGACCATAATTTAATGTTATAATTGTACTACTGTTGAAACAATAGACAATTAATTAATTGAAATATTATAATGCATTGTTTAGCAGATGTTGCACTCACTCCTGTATGCATTATTTAAGATTTATTTTCAAATATAATATACGATTAGATACTAACATAGCAATATCTTTTATACAACAGATTGGTCTAGGAAAAATATCCATTGAAGAAGCTCTCCAAAGCTGTATTCCTATTTTGAAAAATAGCGGAGCTTCCTACTTTGTTCATGAGGGTGGTTTTACTATTGACGCTGAGTGGAAGGTTGCTACAGATTTAATCGGAGAATTACACAAACATTTACACGATACTGGATTTGCCCGTGTTCATAGTGACATTAGAATTGGTACACGTACTGATAAACCACAAACAATGCAAGATAAAGTTGACACTGTTGAAAGAAAGATTAAATTAGAAGAAAATTAATAGGTTTTCTTTGAGCCTTTAAAATGTGCTCTACATGCTATACAAATGTGTAAACTTATAACTTACTAAAATTTTCTCTAAGATAAATGTATGGTTGAAATCGTATAGTATTCATCATTAATGTTTCAAGAAATTTGTGTATGCCGTATATAAAATATCTTATTGTTAATATTTTTAGTAATGCTGACCCAAAGATGTTTGTTTCCAACCAATTAACATGTGATATATACTATTAAATGAAAATTCAGCTCATGTAACGAAAAAGTGTAATAAAAGCTGAAGTTTCAATTACTGAATAATTGTAAATTAAATAACTCTATAATTTCAATATATAATTTCAATATGTGAATCATTTACATATGATCAATGTTCATTGTGCGAATTGTATGGCTGGATCGCTCTAGGTGAATTCATTACATGAACAACTAATCAGTCTTCTCCCTAATATCTTCACTTTTGATCTTAATAGTATAGTATTGAAACTCAAGCATAACATTATGACAGTGAAATTAAACTGTATTGCTGACATTTGTCTTATTCCAATTGGCACCTCTACTCCATCAGTTTCTGACTATGTTGTTGAATGTGAGAAATTAATTAGAAATAGTGGTTTGAAAAATAAATTACATAGTGCAGGTACATCAATTGAAGGACCATGGGATGAAGTAATGGAATTAATTGGTAAATTACATGAAAGAGTTCATGAAATGGGTATATTACGTGTTCAAAGTGATATCAGAGTTGGTACTAGAATTGATAAAAGTCAAAGTATCGAAGATAAAGTTAATACTGTGGAAAACAAACTTCAAAATTAGTTTAGTTGGATAAAACCTATAATTCTAATATTCTACAAATAATTTATTAACTTTTTTTATATGAATTTTTATATATAAGATAAAGAAAAGAAATAGGAAAAAAAAATACCATTTCCCTTTCCCTTCTAACGATTATTTAAGCTGGTATTTTAATTGTAATCAGTGTTATATACCACCAATAACGATTGATTTTAAGACAGTATAATCATCGATACCATATTTGGAACCTTCTCTACCGAAACCGGACCAACCAATACCACCAAATGGTAATGAAGCTTCACCGATAGCACCAGTATTACAACCAATCATACCACAATGTAATTGTTCACCAACTCTGAAAACTCTAGCATAATCTTTTGAGAAGAAATAACCAGCTAAACCATATTCGGTATCATTAGCTAATTGCATAACTTCTTCTTCAGTTTTGAATTTAATTAAAGGAACTAAAGGACCAAAAGTTTCTTCTTTATTAACAATTGCAGTTGTTGGAACATCACGTAAAACTGTTAATTCATGGAAATTTTCACCTAAATGAGGTGCTCTTTTACCACCAGTTAAAACTTTAGCACCTTTACTAACAGCATCTTGGATTTGACTTTCAACTTTTTCAACAGCTCTTTGATGAATTAAAGGACCATGAGTTGTTTCAGGACTTAAACCATGACCTAATTTAAATTTATTAACTTCTGCTGTAAATTTAGTTGCAAATTCATCATAAACATTTTCTTGAATATAAAGTCTGTTTGCACAAATACAAGTTTGACCAGATTGTCTTAATTTACAACCAAGAGCTGCAGAAACTGCAAGGTCAATATCTGCATCATCGAAAACGATAAATGGAGAATTACCACCTAATTCAAATGAAAGTTTCTTTAAAGTTGAAGCAGATTGACCCATTAATAATTTACCAACACCAGTTGAACCAGTAAATGAGATTTTTTTAATAGTTGGAGATTCACAGAATAATTTACCAACTTGAATTGTTCTTTTTTGATCAACAGGGAATAAATTTAATAAACCATCTGGTAAACCAGCTTCTTGAGCTAAATAACCTAAAGCTAATGCAGATAATGGAGTTTCAGTTGCTGGTTTAATAACAGCTGCACAACCAGCTGCAAATGCGGCACCTAATTTTCTAGTAATCATTGCAGATGGGAAATTCCAAGGTGTTAAAATACCGACAACACCAATTGGTTGTTTTGTAGTAATAATTCTCTTTGAAGATGTTGCAGATGGAATGTTATCACCGTAAATTCTTGAAGCTTCTTCTGCAAACCATTCAAAGAAACCTGATGCATAACCGATTTCACCCTTTGAATCAGCTAATGATTTACCATTTTCAACAGTACAAATAATTGCTAAATCATCAAAGTTTTCAATCATTAAATCATATAATTTTCTTAAAATTCTACCTCTTTCTCTACCTGAATAAGAAGTTTTGAATTTATTAAATGCAATTTCTGCATCTTTAATACCTTGTTCAATAACTTCAATTTTAGTATTTGTAACATTAATTAAATGTTCACCATTTCCAGGGTCATTAACAGAGAATGTTTCAGATGGATCAACAATCCATTTACCGTTAACTAATGCACCGGTTTTAATTAAATTAACATTTTTAATACCATATTTCTTGGCAAATTGTTCAATTTCAGCTTGAGAGGACATTATATATTATTTTAAATTTGTGTGGCCTTAATATAAGAAGAAAAAGTTAAACTGTAAAATAAAGAAAAAACAAAATGTAAAAGAATAAAAGAATAAAAGAATTTAGAAAGAGATATACTAAGTTTACTTTAAAACTTTACGAGAATCTAGTTACTTTATATATAAATTTTTCAGGAAAAAAACGTCAAAGAATATTAGACATATAATAATTATATTAATAATACGAATAAATATTTTGATAAACAATAGCGGTTAATGCTAAATAGAGGGTGATTCCCGCTAAGGACAACCCCAGATTGCATTAACGCAGACAAAAAAGTGTGGTTCAAAAGCTTTGTCAACTAATTAATTAAACAATTAATTAATTAAGTAACTATTTAGTATCAGCCGCTAAAAAGTTTTTTTTTTATTAATAGAAATTTTCTATTTATTTTAATTTTAACTTTTTTCTCAAAAAACATCACATCGTCGCGTCGATGCCAGAAAATTGAAAAAACTGAAAAAATTGTAAAAAAAGCGGGTCGATCGACGCTTCTAAAAGGGGTTACCTAATTTGGTAATTTTTCAGGGTTAAAATGGCGCGCTTAAATTTGCTGAAATTGAGTCACAAACTCTCTCCATTTGATTAGGCATTATTTAAAAAATTACTATGCATTTTATGAAATGATAATTCAACAACGATGGTTGCCTGTGAAGTATAAGAAGAAGTGAATATCTTTTTTTTTTTTCAATTCTTTTCTTACTTTTCTTTTCTTCTTTAATAAAATTCTTCACTTCTGTTCTTTTATTCATTTTAGAATTTTATTTTTCTTTTTAATTAACAATTACTTTTAATAAAGTATAACTGATATAGTAAATTCTTAAGAATACAAAATGTCCAAAGGTAAGGTTTGTTTAGCATATTCAGGTGGTTTAGATACCTCTGTTATTTTAGCTTGGTTAATTGAACAAGGTTATGAAGTCATTGCTTTTATGGCTAATATTGGTCAAGAAGAAGATTTCGCAGCTGCTGAAAAGAAAGCTTTAGCTATTGGTGCAACTAAATATGTTTTAGTTGATGTTAGAAAAGAATTTGTTGAAGATGTTTTATTCCCAGCAATTCAAGTTAACGCAATTTATGAAAATGTTTATTTATTAGGTACTTCATTAGCTAGACCTGTTATTTCAAAAGCTCAAATTGATGTTGCTGAAAAAGAAGGTTGTTTTGCTGTTTCACATGGTTGTACTGGTAAGGGTAATGATCAAGTTAGATTTGAATTATCATTTTATGCTTTAAAACCAGATGTTAAAGTTATTGCACCATGGAGAGATCCAACTTTCTTTAAAAGATTTGCAGGTAGAAAAGATTTATTAGATTATGCAGCTGAAAAGGGTATTCCAGTTACTCAAACTAAATCAAAACCTTGGTCAACTGATGAAAATATGGCACATATTTCATTTGAAGCCGGTATTTTAGAAGATCCAGATTGTACTCCACCAAAAGATATGTGGAAATTAACTGTTGATCCAACAGATGCTCCAGATACTCCAGAAGATTTCAAAGTTATATTCAAGAAAGGTAAACCAGTTGAATTAATTCTTAATGATGGTAAATCAGTTACTGATCCAGTTGAATTATTCTTAACTGCTAATGCAATTGCAAGAAGAAATGGTGTTGGTAGAATTGATATTGTTGAAAATAGATTTATTGGTATTAAATCAAGAGGTTGTTATGAAACTCCAGGTTTAACAATTTTAAGATCAACACATGTTGATTTAGAAGGTTTAACATTAGATAGAGAAGTTAGAGCAATTAGAGATAATTTCGTTACTCCAAGTTATTCAAAATTATTATATAATGGTATGTACTTCACACCAGAATGTGAATATGTTAGATCAATGATTCAACCATCTCAAAACACCGTTAATGGTGTTGTTAGAGCTAGATGTTACAAAGGTTCATTATCTATTTTAGGTAGATCTTCATCAACTGAAAAATTATATGATGCAACTGAATCATCAATGGATGAATTAACTGGTTTCGAACCACAAGAAGCTTCAGGTTTCATTGCTGTCCAAGCAATTAGAATTAAGAAATATGGTGAAAAGGCAAGAGAAGACGGTAAACCTTTAAATTTATAATCTAATTAATTAAGTAGGGTTTTTAATTAGTTATTTAATTGTATATATAAAATTAATTATTAAAAATAATAGATTTTTTTTTCTATATCTTGTTACATTTTAAGCATTAAGTACAAGTGATAATGTATTGCATTTTTTATATGAAAAAGTAGAGTTAAATATAAGTTATATATAAGTTATAACGAATTTTATTTTTTTTGTTGACCACCAAATTCACTTCTCCATTCATCAATTTTCTTTTCATCTATTCTGTTAAATAAATATTGAGGTTTATTAATACAATGACCAGGTTGAATCCAAAATTCGAAATTATCAGGTATTCTTAATTTTGGAGCATTTAAAATTTGATCAATTGAATCTCTAACATCTGGCATATAAGGACCAATTAATGAACTTACAAGATAAACTAAATTAATACCAATTGCAACAATTGCATCTGCTTTATCAGGTTCATTTTCAAATGTTGAATTATCTAATTTATTTTCTTGTAAGAATAAATTACCACGTGAACTTAATTGCATTGCAGTTTCTAAACCTTTACGTAATCTACAATTTTCTAAATCATCAATATAAGTTGATAAAATTGAATTAATTTCCTTTTCAGCAGTTTCAACGAAATTTGGACAATTTTTAACATCAAATTTTGGAATAACACCATTATATTTAGCATTAACGAATTTAACAATTCTATTAACAAAATTACCTAAATTAGCTAATAATTCAGAATTATTCTTAGTAACAAATTCAGTCCAAGAGAATTGAGAATCTTGATTTTCAGGTCTAACACTCGCTAAATAATATCTCCAAACAGAAGGTGAAACACCTGTATCTTTTGCATTATTACCGAAAACACCAATACCTCTTGATTTTGAGAATTTACCACCTTCATATTGTAAATATTCTGTTGTATTTAAATGATATAATAAATTCCAATTATCACCAGTACCTAATTCTGAAGCTGGGAAAACAACAGTATGGAATGGAACATTATCTTTACCCATAAATTGATATAATTTAACATCAGTTTTATCATTAACTGGATCTTTTTGCCACCATTTTTTCCAATCATCAGTATAATTTGCAGTAATTGAAATATAACCAATTGTTGCATCGAACCAAACATATAAAACTTTATCTTTAAAACCTTCTAAAGGTACTGGAGTACCCCAAACTAAATCTCTTGTAATACATCTTGGTTTTAAACCTTCTTTTAACCAAGAATTTGTAATTGTTTTTGAATTTTTTGACCAATGACCTTCTTCACTTGCCTTTTCAACCCAAGCTTTTAATCTTGGTTCTAATTTATCTAATGAAAGGAAAATATGTTTTGAATCTTTTGGAATTGGAGTTGCATTATCTAATTTACAACGTGGATTAATTAATTCAAATGGATCTAATAAAGCACCACATTTATCACATTGATCACCTCTAGCATCTTCATAATGACATTTTGGACATTCACCTTCAACATATCTATCAGCTAAATAACCTTTATGTTCAGGACAATATAATTGTCTCATAACTTGTTCTTCTAAATAATTATTTTTATTTAATTTAAGGAAAATATCTTGAGCAATTTCAGTTTGTTTTTCAGTTGTTGTACGACCGAAATAATCAAATCCAATTTTAAACCAATCATAAACATCTTTATGAATTTTATGATATTTTGTACATAATTCACGTGGTGAGACTTTTTCTTCTAATGCTTTAGTTTCAGTTGCAGTACCATATTCATCAGTACCACAAATAAATAAAGTATTATAATTTCTATCTTTACAATAACGAGCGAAAATATCAGCACTTAAAACAGAACCAACGATATTACCTAAATGTGGGACATTATTAACATAAGGTAAAGCAGAGGTAATTAAAATATTACGTTCACCTTCCTTTGGTGATAATTTTTCATTTGAAATTTTAACTTCAATATTTGGTAAAAGTTTTTTTTCGCCATTATTTTTTTCAGGTACTCTAACAAGTTTTGTATTTTGTAAAGTAAATTGAATTGCAAATGAAATTTCATTATTTGAAGCAAATTCTTTAAACCATAATAAATCATTTAAAAGTTTTTCATTTTTGTGAATAAATGGATAAATTGATGAAAAGATTAAAATTTGCTCAACTGAATAAATATCAATTTTATTTTCAAATTTTGAAATTAAAGGAATTATATCATCTTTTGAGATATTATTTGATTTAACTAAATTATATAAAGTTGCTTCAACTGGTAAATAAATTAATTCATTAATTGAACCTTCATTATAAAAAGTTTTTGAAGTTGATTTTAGGAATTTAACAATTGTATTTGAATGAAATAAATGAAAATTAGCATGTTTTGAATCTAATAAAATTGGATGAGTTTTATTTGATAATGTACCATCATTAATTTCTTCCTTTTCAGCAGATGTTTTTTGTAATGATTCAAATGCTTCTTTGTTAAAAATTTTTGACGCAATTGCAATTTTTAAATTTTCAACAAGGGAATTTGGTGTTGTACCTGTAGAGAAATATAATTTATAAGACATGGTTAATTATATACTAATATCAGATGCTAATAAATAATAATTTAAGTAAAGAAATAATTTAATTAATGAAATGATAAAATAGACGTTGCAAATTGCCACAATCTAATATATAGATTTGATCAGTATATTTTTTTTTTATAAAATTCGATATTGTTCATGTTGAAATCGCTCACATCGAACATTTCGACACACTGTGGTTTTCTTTTGTTTGTTTGCTCAGAAAAAAATGAGAGAAAATTCAGAAAAAAAAAGTGACTCAGTAGATGCGGTCGATCGACGCTTATCTATTTATGATTTATGATTTATGATTTATGATCAGCTTCTTCTGATTTGAAAGTTATAACATGACATTATCTATTTATTAACTGGATCTTCGGAATTGTAGCCTTTTGCGGAGATGGTAGTTAAGACATTTGAAAGGATAATTAATTGTAAATTATGTGTATTTCTGGATTACTCATAGACTTACTTCGAATAAAGGAATGGAGTTGGAGTTATAAATTTTAATTTAAGAATAGTCATTGTAGTATCTTTGTTATGCTGTAAATAACTATTGATGATCAATTATGTATATAATTAAAATAGTATAAATGTTTGTAGAAGAAACACCAGGATATAAATTTAAATACTTCTATATAAAATGTATATCCATGCATACAACACAAATTATCTTATAACTCATATAGTAAGTTTTATACAGCGAGTAAATAATATATGATTATAACCAGGAATTTGATTATTGTTTACCTATTTGAGTTATTACTGGTTTTATATCATTATACATTCTTATATTATACACCTATGTATAATTAGTCAATCAAAGTTTCTTAGTTGGAGACATTACATCTCTAACAGCAGTAAATCCAGGATTTAGTCTTTGAATCTGTAATTCCCATTCTTTATATGATTCAATATTATCATTATTTCCTTTATTATCATTTTTATTTTCCATTAATTCATTTGATTTTGATATTATCTCATTTAATACTGATAATTCATTATTATTAATTTGATCAATTAAATTATTAATAGATTGAGGTAATTCCTTTAAATCATAAGGAAGGGAAACAGGATTTGGTTTTTGAGCCAATAATGAATTAGGATTAACAATTAATGGTGTATCCCTCAATTTCAAATGCATTTCCTCCTTTATTATTTATCTTTCCATTTATATAAATATAGTAATAAAATATGAATATATGGAGTAATTAAGTAAATTTTCATACCCTTTTTTCATTTTTCCCATTTCACTGTGCTCGCTTAATTTAGACACTATAATTTCTTATCGAGGTGGCGAATTGCAGATTTCCGAGGTAATCCGTTCTGATAGGACAGATACGAGACACTGATAAGAGTTAAAGGATGAGTGGGTTTTTGGATAGAAAATAATTTCTTTAGTATACATTTATTTATAAAATATAGAGTATTGAAAAGAAAATAATAATATTGAAAAATACTTAGAATTAAATGAAGTGTAGTAAATAAAATATAGTAGATAAATTATAGTAAAGAAAGGATTATTTCTTTTTATTAGTAGTTGAAGCAGCAGTTTCACCCTTAGATGAACCTGAAGTTTTAGAATTTGAATTTGAATTTGAATTTAAAGAAGATTTAGAACTATTTGAAGATTGTTTTACCTTTAATTCAGCTTGAGCTAATTTTGTTCTTAATTCATTCATTAAAAATTGACTTTTAACTCTATCATCTTCATATTTAGCAAAGAATAAACCTGATTGAACAATTACAATACCTAATAATAAAAATACAATTATAACTTCACTTGCTGCAATAACTGATAAACCAGTAAATTCATCAACATCACCCCATTGACCTGCTTGACCTGAATAAATTCCAAATCTAACATTTGAAACATAACAACAAACTGCTAAAATATAAACTAAGAATGAACCATATTCAAAATATTTAATATCTTCAATTGGTTTAAAAATTTTTAAACAAAATCCAACACCACCAAATAATATAACGCAATACATTGTATATGGTATAAATTTTGGTACATCTAACCAATGAACGTAATGATCTAATGCTAATTTTGCAAATTCATCTCTATTCTCTAATTGTGATGCCCAAAGTAAATAGTGATTATATGGCCAATCTGAATATAAAATACCTAAAAAGAAACAACATGATGTAATACACATAAGTGTACCACCTGTAATTAATGCATCAATTAAAGAAGCCATTGTGTGAAGAATATGATATTTAGCTAATAAAGAAGAGAGCTGGTTAATAAAAAGAAAAAAAGAAAAAAAAGGAGAGAAGAGAAGAGAAGAGAAGAGAAGAGAAGAGAAAAGGAGAGAAAAGAATGTGAAAAGAGTTCAAGTGAAATAAATAGAATCAGTGAAAAGAAAACTTCGCCCGTTGAAGCGATAAATACGTAAATATTAAATATTAAATATTAAATATTAAATGAATGAAATGCCTTAATTTTACATTTTCAACGATAAGAAAAATTAAAATTCCAATTGTTTTCTTTTCTGAAAAATGAAAAGCCGCAGATTTTCACTTTTCTCGTTTTAATTTTTTTTTTTTTTTTTTTTTTTACGTTGGCGTCGATCGACTGCAAAGCATTTGATAATTTTTTTAAATTTGATAATTTGATATTCTGAAAGCTGATTTTGCACTCAAATTTGATTTCATTTTGCACTCATATTGATCCATGTATTGAACACTATGTTTACTCTCAAGAGGAAACAGTGATTTGGTAATAAGACGACAAAGAGTAAAGTAGAGTTATAGGTTAGGCATTAGCTACTAATGAAATTGTCCAGTTTCAAACTAATAATTAACAGACTAAAAATAACGTTTTTACGAAATGATCTTTCCAACCAGAAGTAATGAATCATCTTCAAAACCTTTATTAGTATAATATGATAACTAAACACTAGTATCAGAAGATGCAACTGTTGTTATTATAACATGTACATGTAAACTAAATGAGCCTTTAAAACGGAACATTTCTGTGTAATTTGTAATTTTGTGCAGATTTTTCTATAACGAGCAATAAATTTGCAGAAATTAAAAATCAAAAACTGAAAACTAAAAATTAACAAGAAAATTAAAAATTCAATTTTGAGATTGGCAAAGGCCAAATTTAGTCAACTCAATTTCTAAACTAAGATTTCATATCATTGTCTATAGGTAGTTTTATTTCGTCTTTTTTTCATTGAAAATTGTTGGTATAATAAGACAATCAATTCACAAGGTATTGATCTACGAGAGATGTCTTCTTCTAATAATCAAAAAGATATGTCTGATTCAAAGGATTCAAATACCAATACTAATAATAATAGTAATTCTAATAATACTGGCGTTGAAGGTAATAGTAACGTTAATGACAAATCTAATAACAATAATTCTAATAATGACACTCAAAAAAATATATCTACAACTCAACAACAAACACAGCAAAATCGTCCTCAATCAAATACTAATAATTCAGAACTACCATTCAATTTAAATAGATTAGTTTTAGAATATTTAACTAGAAAAGGTTATCATCAAACAGAGGCTACATTACGTATAGAAGCAACAAAAATTCCAGGATCTCAAACTTTTAATTTAACAAATTCAAATTCAAATTATGAAAAACCTTCAACTGTAACTTCAGATCGTTCAAATTTACAATTTCAACAACAACAATTCTTATTAAAACAAAATGTTTCAAAGCAAACACAATTCGATGAAGATCCAAAAATGTATTCAAGAGCTTATCTTTTATATAGATCATGGTGTGAAAATTCATTGGAAATGTATAAATATGAATTAAAAAAATTATTATACCCTTTCTTTATTTATTCATATTTATCATTAATTCAAAGAAATGAAGCTGATGAAGCTCATAATTTTTTATTAAAATTTAAATCTGATCATTCATTATCTCATAATCAAGAAATTAAAATTTTATTAACAATTACTTTACCTGATCATTTAAAAGAAAATAAATATTCTAAATTATTCTTAGAAAATAAATTTAAATTAAATATTTCAAATACTTCACTAAATTTAATTTTAGGTTTTTTAAATGAAAATCAAGCAATTGGTGGTGGTATTTTAACAAGATTTTTAAATAATAATTTTGAAATTCATACTCAATTAGAAGTTACAACTTCATCAAATGATAATTTAGAAAATTTAGAAGGTATACCAGAAATTTATCAATTAATTAAATTGGGCCCTGAAAATGATAATGAAAATTTTAAATCAAATAAATCAACTTTTTTACAAGAAAATGAAAAACCTTTAAAATTAGGTCCATATCCAAATGATGAAGAATTTACAAAAGAATTAGAAGCAAAATTAAAACATAAAGATGAACTTGCAAATAAATCTTTAGATTCAAATTCAAATTCAATTAATTTAAAAAATCAATCAAAAAATACTTTAATGGAAGAATATAATGAAAATTTTAAATTAGATCCAAAAAATGAAGATTCACCTGCAAAGGATACTTTACCATTACCTCAAAAATCAGCTTATGATTTAAAACGTGCAATTCAAGAAATTCAAGATTCACGTTCAAGAATTAGATTATCTTCAGCTTCTTACTCTCATTTAAATAATAATTCAAATAATAAAAGAACAACATTTATCTCACAACCTTCATTACCATCTGTTTGTATGTATACATTCCATAATACAAATAATGATTTAACAAGTTTATCATTTCATCCAGATTCAACAATGATTGCAGGTGGTTTCCAAGATTCATTCATTAAATTATGGAGTATTGATGGTTCTCCATTACGTTCAGTTTTAAAAAATGATCCTTATAATTTAGATATTGATAATGATTCAAATAATGGAGTACCTTCAAATACAAGTAGAAAATTAATTGGTCATTCAGGTCCAGTTTATGGTTTATCATTCTCTCCTGATGGTCATTATCTTTTATCATCTTCAGCTGATTCAACAGTTAGATTATGGTCTTTAGATACTTATAATGCTTTAGTTTCTTATAAAGGTCATGGTGGTGTTGGTGGTTCAAGTTCACCAGTTTGGGATGTTCAATTTTCTCCATTAGGTCATTATTTTGCAACTGCTTCACATGATCAAACTGCTAGATTATGGTCATGTGATCATATTTATCCATTACGTATATTTGCAGGTCATTTAAATGATGTTGATATTGTTAGATTCCATCCAAATGGCACTTATTTATTTACAGGTTCAAGTGATAAAACTATTAGAATGTGGGATGTAGCTAGAGCTGAAAGTGTTAGATTATTTGTTGGACATACTTCACCAATTAGTGATATTGCATGCTCACCTGATGGTCGTTGGTTAGCAACATGTTCAGTTAATGAAGAAAATTATTTAAATACTTCATTTGGTGTTAATAATTGGGCTAATAGTTTAGGTGGTGGTTTCACTCCAAGTGGTGGTTCATCATCAGATTCAAAAGATGAAAATTCCGATAATAAGAATGGAAAAATTAATGATAAAAATAAAAATTCAAATAATGATGATGGTAATAATAAAAATAAAAATAATGATGATTCTGATAAATCAAATGATGATATATCGAAAGATTCTAAAAATAATGATAATGATAAAATTAACGATTCATCTAAAAATTCAAAAGCTAATAATAATCCAAATTTAGGTTTTACAGGTAGTGTTATTCATATTTGGGATATTGCTTCAGGTAGAAAATTGAAAACAATGCGTGGACATGCTGCTGGTGGTATTCATTCATTAGCTTGGAGTCGTGGCGGTGAAGTCTTAGTTTCTGGTGGTGCAGATGGTAGTGTCAGAGTTTGGGATGCAAAAAGAGGTACTATTGATTCTGTTAATGGCGGTCAGCCAGAACGATTTATACCAAATTCCAAATCATCAAATTCTTCCTCTGTTACTAAAGATTCTAAAAGCAGTGATGTAAAGGATAGTAATGGCAGTTCAGAGGATATGAAAAATACAGTGGTTAATAGTTACGGTTCAAGTGATCATATGGGTGTTTATTTTACTAAGAAAACTCCTGTTTATAGAGTTGAATTTACTAGAAGAAATTTATGTCTTGCAGCTGGTCCTTTCATGGGTTAGTAAATTTTTTGAAAAAAAAAGTATTGATTTCATCATAGATATAAGATTAATTATATATTTTAAAAAAATTATGTATAAAAGTGTATTAATAATAATAAGTTATTTTTGTTTATATATTGATAAAAAAAGAAAGATTTATTTTCTTTTCATTTGTTTAGCAAAGTTATTGATATTCATTATAATGACTTAACAATTGGTTTAGCAGCATCCCATGGACCTTGTAATTCATCTTTATATTTTTGTAATGCTAAAAAGTACCAAGGACCAACAATTACAATCATCAAATGAGACGAGATCCAGACAATAAACCAACCTAAGCCAAATAAATACCAAACAATTACATCTACGGTCAAGACAATAGATATCAATTGAAAGTAGTGGAAACCTTGTAATTCACAACGACGTGTAAAGTTATTAAAAATTGGGAATAAACCACAAGCCTGTATTGAAAATAAAATAAATGAAAATGCAGCTGCATTAGATTGGAGTCTTGAAGCTAAAACAATTGCATTTGAAACTGCAATATTCTTTGAAAAATTAGATTTATGTGCATGTTGATTATGGAAATCTAAATTATTTTTAACTAAGTTCGAGTTTATACTATTCTTCTTATCAATATTACTGTCATTTAAAGTTGAAACATTTTCATCATTTAAAATAGATGAAGATGATGAAGATCTTGACATGCTTAATGATGATGCAATTGAATAATTTTGTCTTAAAATATTTTCCCAATGTAAAAATTTTTCTTTCTGTGAAACTTTTGGAAAATCAATTTGATAGTCATTAAACATGACATTCAGTATAGATAACCATGTAGACAATGCCCAAATGGAATCAGATGATGTTGAATTAGTTAATGATTTAAGAACAGGTGATAACGTTAATAGATAAAGGATGATTAACATTGAAGATTTAAAAGTTTCAAATACATTAGGTGGTGATGGTTCGGTTAAATATTCTTCTAAATCAATAAGATCAAGATCGATCATTTCAGATACATCTGGTATTATAGTTGAGTTTGAATTTGCTGACAATGGTTGAAGTATTTTATTTGAAGGTGTCCTATAGAGTTGTCTAATTTTAAATTGTTGTAGTTCAATTAACTCACGATTCCTTCGTATATTTAAGGTAACAACATAAAAGATGAATCCAATAGTTGTTAAAGTAGTACTTAGAATAGCTGGTTTGAGTGGATTCCAATTAAGCTTGTACGTTCCATAAAATACCACTATAACTGACATTATTAATGACAGATGCAATACGACTAAAGAAAAATCAGAAACCAATTTTCTATATGAATATTTGACCACTGTCGAATTTCTTTTCAATTGTGATAAAAAGCTGGAGTCTGTATAGTTATCTTCATAAGGTTGCTTTAGCCATAAAAGTTTCTTCCATCCTGTTGAAGAAGTTGAGTAATGTTTCCTATGTTTTCTATATGATTTTGAATTTGTTTGTGGTATTTTTTTCAAGTTGGGTATTATTTTCAACTCTGTTTCTTCTTCTTCAGAAGATATATAATGAGAGTTTACTACTTTTGTCATGTTTTGTTGTCCTTTTTGTGATTTCTTTTATAAAATGTTGTTAATAAAAGCTATTTAATATCGAAGAATCAGTGATTACAATATCAACCACATTCATTTGTTTATTACATAGCTAATTTTGTACAGACGCGGTTAACTGATTCATCAAAATTAGCAGCCCCAAAGAAGAATCAAAAATATTACAAATATTGAACATTGTTAAAAATTCAAGTAAATAAATAGTATTATATATACATACATATATTTATATATATATAAGAGATCATACTTATAGTGAAGAAATGGATCTCAAATAAAAGTTAGAAAAAGGATTAGAAATCAAGCCCATTCTTTGAATTGGTTGATTAAGTTCTTAGTACTTGAATCATGAGATGCGACAGGACCATCAGTTTCTAATTCCTTTAAGATAACTTTAGCTAAAACTTTACCTAATTCGACACCCCATTGATCGAATGAATTAATACCCCAAATAGCACCTTCAACAAAAGTTGAATGTTCATAATATGCAATTAAAGCACCTAATGCAGCTGGGGTAATTTTTTGTGCTAGAATTGAAGTTGTTGGTCTATTACCGGAGAACATTTTATGTGGGACTAAACCACCAGTAACACCTTCAGCTTCAACTTGTTCTTTAGTTTTACCTAACATTAAAGATTCAGCTTGAGCGAAATAATTTGAAGCAAGCATACGTTGATGTTTATTATGTTCAATTGGATTATGAGATTGAGCAGCAATAATAAAATCTGCTGGAATTAATTTAGTACCTTGATGAACTAATTGGAAGAAAGAATGCTGAGCATTTGTTGTTGGTTCACCAAATAAGACGACACCAGTTTCATAATTAACAAAATGAGAATCTTTCGTAACTGATTTACCATTTGATTCCATTGATAATTGTTGTAAATAAGCTGGGAATCTATGCATATATTGATCAAATGGTGTAACTAATTTAGTTTGAGCTTTATGGAAATTATTATACCAAACAGTTAATAAACCTGCAATAAATGGGATATTTTTTTCAATCGGAGTTGAAGTAAAATGATTATCAACAGCTTCAGCACCTCTTAAGAATTTATCGAAATTTTCGTAACCGATATAAATACAAACTGATAAACCAATAGCGGACCAAACTGAATATCTACCACCGACCCAATTTTCGAAACCAAACATATTCTTTGTATCAATACCGAATTTTTCAACTTCGATTTCATTTGTACTTAAAGCAACGAAATGTTTTGCGATATGAGATTCATCTTTAACAGCATTTAAAAACCAATTTTTTGCAGTTTGAGCATTTGCACAAGTTTCAGCAGTTGTAAAAGTTTTTGAAGCAATTAAGAATAAAGTTGTTTCAGGGTCACATTTTTTTAAAGTTTCAGCAATATGAGTACCATCAACATTTGAAACGAAATGAACTTTAATTGATTCATGAGCGTAAGGTTTTAAAGCTTCAGTAACCATAACAGGGCCTAAATCTGAACCACCGATACCAATATTAACAACATTTTCAATTTTTTTACCTGTATAACCTTTCCATTCACCTGATCTAACACTATCAGAGAATTCTTTCATATGTTTTAAAACTGAATCAACTTCAGGTGCAACATTAACACCATCTACAAACATTGGTTTATTTGCTCTATTTCTTAAAGCTACATGATAAACAGCTCTATTTTCTGTATTATTAATATGATCACCTTTGAACATTTCATCTCTTAAATCTTCAACTTTTGCTTCTTTTGCTAATTTAAATAAAGTTGATAAAATTTCTTCATCGATTAAATTTTTTGAATAATCGAATAAAATTTTTGATCCATCATAATTTGTAAAAGTATGTGAAAATTTATCAAATCTAGTATTATCCTTTGCGAATGCATCTCTTGTTGAGAATGTTTTACCTTTTGATTCGTAAAGTTGTTCAAGTTCTTTCCAAGCGTTCAATTGGACAGGTGATGACATTTTATTTATTTATTTTTTTTGGTTAATTAATTAATTATTTAATTGTTTAATTTATAATTTACTACTTAAATAAAATCAATTGAAATGAAAAGAGAAAATACTAGTAAGCAAATAATCACACAATCAGTTAATAATTACGGGATATACGTAATTTAATTAAATTAATTAGATGCCCCCCTCAAATGTGTAGACACCGTCAGCTAACGGCGTTGGGTTTTTTTAATTTTTAATTTTTTATCCTGTTATTTTTATTTTCACATTAACTTGCAGCTTTTTTGTTTTTTTGTACTGCCAGCCATTTAAAGTTAATCCGGATGAGATGCCTCCATTGCACATGTGCGTATATATTTATTTATATGACACCTGAATTGTTGTATATCGAACATTAATATAAGATTATACATTAAACACATTAAATACATTAAATACAGTAAATACGGTAAACTTACATAATTAAATAATCAATTTAGACCCCTTTTCAATTTTAAACTGTCCCTTTTCCTTGATGAAGTTACATTGAATAATTCACTTACTCCCGCTGGTGTTGTCGGTGTTTGGTTTGGTGTTGAATTTCCTAATGGTGATGATTCATTACTATTGTTATTAACATTATTATTATTTGATAATGCAGTTGGTGGATTAAAAGTTAAAGGTGAAGGAAATGCTTGTTCATAAGGTGATTGTAATTCTAAATTTAAATTTCCATTTAAATGATTTAATGTAGGATTTGAAAATTGTCTGTTATTACCATTTGAATTAAAATTATTATTGTTATTATTATTATTATTATTATTTGATAAATTTAAATTAAAATAACTATTAGATAGATTTGAAGAAGAACCTGATCTAGCATTTCTTGGAGCTCTTTGAGATGAATTACCAACAGGGGTATTTGGAGTATTTGGAGTAACTGGACCTGTAGAAAATAAAGGTCTTGGTGGTATTGAATTATTTATTGAACGATATTTAAGAAATGAAGGCATATGTAAATTAAGTGAAGGACGTTCCCTTTTATTATTAGATGTTATATCACTTTGAGTTGATGGATCTAATGAATCATTATCTAATTGATTAAAATTTGAAGGAATATTATTTGAATTATTTGAATTATTAATTGGATTAGATAAAATAGAAGGTACTCTATCAATTAAAGAATCTGTTGATGAAGGTATAAAAGCTGAATTATTATTATTATTATTATTATCTTTTGAATTATTTGAATATAAATTTGGCATATGTAACCAAGAAGGTCTATGAACCATTGGAGGTGGTATTACATTATATTGAGATGATGATAAATCTGAATTTGAATTAGCTGATAAAGGCATTGACATTGAAACTGAAGGTATAATTACTCTATCACCTAATGAAATTGCAGAAGCAATTGAATTAGTTCTAGTAATTGGTAATTGATCATTAAAATTAAATTGATCATCATTTGAAATTAAATTTATATTACATAATTGAATTAAACGTAATCTAATAATTGCTAAACATTTATGCCTATTTGAATCTAATAATAAATCATTATTAATTTCAAATCTTGAATCAATTTGAATTTTATTACCATTTAAAATATTATTCTCTAAAAATAATTTTGAAATTAATGATAAAATACCAGATGGTGGATATCTAATATCAAATGGTGTTATATTTGGTTGTTGGGAATATGCAATATAATAAGAATAAAGTTCATCATCGAATTGAGTTGTAAAATTGTAATTATCTAATTGAGGTGGTGGCATTTCTGAGAAAACTGAAGAATTTAATGAAACATTTGAATCTTGACGATTTCTATTAAAATTTAAATGAGGGTTAACAATATTATTAAAATTATTATTATTATGATTATTTAAATGAGTTTGTTCAACATTTGTATAAACTGTATATGCTGTATCAATACTAATTAAAGAATCATTTCTACTCCTAGCAGTTAAATGAGGTAATGGAGGTGGTTGAATTGGCTTTGAGGAAAGATCATTATTATTATTATTATTATTATTATTATTATTATTATTATTATTATTATTATTATTATTATTATTATTATTATTATTATTATTGTGTATTATATTATTCGATTGGTTTGGATAAGAAGTAGTTGGAGTTATCATCATATCTGTATCCATTGTATCAGATTCTATCATTGTAGAGTCATTCATTTTATTTGTTAGCAAATTTGTATTAATATAGCCTTAGGAATATAATTTGATGATATGATAATAAGATAATAAGATAATATAATAATATAATAAAATGATATAGTAATATCCAATTTAAACAAATACAATAAAGATATGCACTAAAATAGAACGGATACGATAAATAGCTGAATATGCTTATTGTAAGAAAAAATAGTTAAATAAAATATAAAATATAATATAATAAAAAAAAATGCAAGAGTGAAAGTAGAAGTTTTAACCCAATGTGGAAAGGCTTGACTATGTATGTCAATTGCATAAATTAACGCGTCAGTCGTTGCAATTGTATTAATTAGTTAATTAACTAGTTAATTATGCCAAATTGATAAGTGTCTTTATGGCGGTAATAATTATTTCACTTATTTATTTATTTGTTTAATTTTATTTTAATATCGACGCGTCGATTATTTATTTATCATCTTAAATTCAGTAGCCACTATAACACACACATAGTGTGGTAGCAGTCAGTGGGAGGAGAAAATCAGAGAAGGAAAGCATAAAAAAACAACAAAGGAAGAAAAGGAAGAAAACAAAGTGCGAAACAGGAACAAAATGAAAACGAAGAGAAAATAGCGAGAGAATTTGTTTGTTTTGTTTTGTTTTGTTTTGGTTTGTTTATTAAGTAACAAACAGCGAGAAGAAATTAATTAAACTCAAATGTTGTTATTATTATTATTATTAATGGCTGGAATATAAAGGAAAAAGGAACAGATGGGATGGTGAGGGAGTCTCTGTGTGTAGTGTGTGTAGTGCAGTGTTGTGTATAATGAATGTGTTGTCGTTGTTGATTATGTTACAGTGTCAACTAGATAGTCGTCTGGTTTCTTTTTCTTCCTCTCTGCTGTGTTTCTATTTACTATATATATCTACTGTTATATAACATACAAATTCAATTGCATTAGAAGTTCATTCAATAATGTTAGTCTCTCCAAAAATTGTAGAGCTTCATGGTATGTTTGATATTTATCAATTATTGCTATTATTGTTATTATAAGTGATATTATCAACGGCATTTGATGGCAATTGATCACAGAATTTTATTTACTAACAATTTATTTATCCTTTATTATATTATATTCTACTATATTTTATTATGTTATAGCTCCATTCAAAGGTATTCAACAAACTCAAAATATTCATGTTAAAAATGATTCCGAATCACCAATTGCCTTTAAAGTTAAAACAACTGCCCCAAAATTATATTGTGTTCGTCCAAATAGTGGCGTTTTACAACCAGGTGAAGCAAGTCAAGTTACAATTATATTCCAAGGTTTACCAGATGAACCTCCTTTAGGTTCAAAATGTAAAGACAAATTCTTATTTGTTTCAATCCCATGTCAATCAAATTTAGTTTCAAAAGATGTTTCAACTAATTGGGCCCAATTAGAACAATTAGCAGGTGGTAAATCTGCTGATATTAAATTAAAAGTTGCATTTAATTATGATAATCCAATGAATACAATTCAAGAAGAAAAATCAAATATTTCAGGTCATTCATTCTCCGCTGCAAATACATCTTCAATTTCAAATTCAAATTCAAATGGTCCAGCTGCAGCTGCCGCTGCCGCTGCTGCTGCTTTAGCGTCAACTACTCCAATTAATAATAATCACATTAATACTAGTAGCAGTAATTTTAATAATAATAATAATAATGATAATAATTTAAGTGCTCATAATATTCAACCAATTGAACCAATTCAAACTATACCTTCATCAAATATTGATCGTTCAATACAGTCAACAGGTATTAGTTCTGGTATTGCAAATAATATAACGAATACAAATAATTCAAAACCATTATCTGCTGTACCTGCATCAACTGATATTAATGAACCAATTACTTCAACTGAAAAAATAGTATCAGAAAGCAAACCTTCAGTTCATGTAGCTCCACCAACAACATCAACATCAACTAAAACTTCATCAAATGAAACAAATATCTATTTAATCGGTTTAGTTTTATTAGTTTTAGCTTTCTTACTTAGTAGATTATTTTAATTTTTAATTGTTAATTATTAGTTGTCTGTTGTCTTGTGTTTTTTTTAATTATTTATTATTAATTAGTAATTGCTAATAATTTTTTAAAATTTAAATTTGGAATTGTTTGACCTTTAATTCTTTTTTTTTTCTTGTTAAACATATATATTTCTTAATTTTAGTTATTAATTATTTAAAATTAAAATTAAAATTAAAAATAGGAAAATTATTAGTTATTATTATTAATTAATTAATATATCATCTCGTTACTTTTATAATCATATTTATTATATCATTCATATATAGTAATTAAACTCATATTTTTGATCTCGTAATTCATTCAAATGCATTAATGATTTATCAAAACAAGGCTGTGTAATTCATTTTTATTATGAGAAATAATTATTAACTTCTTCATATTGTATTATAAATGATTATTATAGTACTTTTTTATCTTTTCAATATTCAAAAGTCTTTTCTTTTATTTAAGGGATAATATGGATACAAGCATAAAAAGAAGGAAAAGATTACATCGTGAAATCTCTTTAGAGCCGATAGATTCTATAAACAATAATAATGATAATAATAATGAAGATGATAATGATGTTAATGATAATAGTGAAAATGATAACAATATTAACAGGAAAGTCAAACGAAGAAAATTAGATAATGAAGAAGGGGGGGATGATAATAAAAACGAAAAGCATGAATTAAAAGATTCACATTCTGTTTCTACTGAAAATTCGGATTATGAAGATGGTATTAATAATAATGAAAATAATAATGAGGATAATAATGAAACTCATAATAGATCTAACACAACACCAGATGATACTGATGATATAGTTGTAATAAATGATAATGTTTCTACACAACAAATAAATGAGAGTAATAATAATAATAATAGTAGTAGTACAGGTGGCGTTAATAATGTTGATGATGTTGATCAATACTCTGATGTTGAAATAATCTCAAGTAGGATAACTCCTGATATTGATGTATCAACAACACATAACAATATTAATAATAACAATAACTTTACAAATATAATTGATATAGATTTGGAGGAAACAAATAGGAATTTAGATGATCGAAATATTGATGTCTCTGTTGAATTAATTGATGACTGGTTTGGACACCCTGATGATTTAAACAATAATGATATTGAGGAAAGAAATATTAGACATCAAAGAAGAAATAATAGAAATATACGAGATAATAATGGAAACATTTCAGTTGATGATAATGTCAACGATGATATAGGGGAAAATGATGAAAATGATGATGATATCATAATGTTAGACGGTAAACCTATACCTACAACACAACAATTATTGAATCAAATTACTGAGAAAGAAAAAGAAAGGGAGAATGATAAATCTAAAGATAATGGATCAACAACATCTAATTTAAACACAAATAAGACATTTAAAGATATTACATGTGCTATTTGCATGGACCCAATAAAGGATGCCGTTGCAGCGGCATGTGGGCATGTATTTTGTGCAGGATGTATTTATAGAGCTCTGGCATCATCTAGAGAACCTGGTAGTACAAGTACAGGGCCTGGTGGTAGAAGTGGTAAGTGTCCAATGTGTAGAAAATTGATTGCATATAAAAATCTTGTTTGGTTAAAAGTAAGATATAGGAAATGAAAAAAAAAAGAAATCCATATAAAAATAGAAGGTTCGCTGCATGTATGATAAAATTATTATTAATGTAATAATGGAATTAGATTGTGATTTTTTTTTATACTTTACTAAAATATTTAATGCTCGATGTTTCTCATCACATTTGTTTAATTACTTTTCTAATTGTTTAAATATTTTCATAATAATAATAAGGAGAGATATAAAAAAATAAGTAAACTTATTTCTAAAATTTATTCAAATTTAAATTTAAAGATTTCAATTAAGTAATAGCAAATAATAAGATGAGTTATCAAAGACCAAGTATGCCACCACCTGGCCAACAAGAATATAACGGTTATAGACCACCAATGGGACCACCACCAAGTCAAACTGCAAGAGCAGTTAATGGTAATAATTATAGTATGCAATCATCACAAATTAGTGGTACAAATATTGTTCAAAATTTTCAATTATCAAATTGTCAAGGTAAAAAAAAGGCACTTTTAATTGGAATTAATTATATTGGATCAAATAATTCATTACGGGGATGTATTAATGATGTTAGAAATATGGAAAGATTTTTAATTCAAAAAGGTGGATATAGATCTGATGATATGGTTGTTTTAACTGATGATTCAAATAATAATATGTCAATTCCAACAAGAAATAATATATTAAGAGCAATGGAATGGTTAGTTCAAGGTGCATCATCTGGTGATTCATTATTTTTCCATTATTCAGGTCATGGAGGTGAAGAAAAAGATTTAGATGGTGATGAAGTTGATGGTAAAGATGAATGTATTTATCCTGTTGATTTCCAACAAAGTGGATCAATTATTGATGATATAATGCATGATATAATGGTTAAAAGATTACCAGCTGGATGTAGATTAACAGCAATTTTTGATTCGTGTCATAGTGGTACAGCATTAGATTTACCATTTACTTATAGAGCACAAGATGGTGGATTAAAAGAATATAATATTTGGAAAGATAGTACAGGTGATGGTGCAAATATTTTATTAGGATATGCAACTAGAAATACTAGTTTGATGTTTAGTGGGGCAAAATCATTATTTAATAAAGTTTCAAATTATAAAAGTAAAAGTCAAATTGAGAAAATTAAACAAAGTAAAATGTCAAATGCAGATGTTATTATGTTTTCAGGTTGTAGAGATGATCAAACAAGTGCAGATGCTAATGAAGCTGGTTCATTTACTGGTGCAATGAGTTGGGCATTTTTAACTTCAATGGGTAAACTTCAACCTAATCAAAAATTTACATATTTAAGTCTTTTACAAACTATAAGATCTGTAATGAGTGGTAGATATGAACAAAAACCTCAACTTTCATCGTCTCATCAAATCGACCCGACTGCAATTTTCATCTTCTGAACCACAACCCGTACACCAATACAAAAAAGAAATTCAAAGCAAAATATTATATAATACTAAGTAAATATATATACTATATATATAAATCATATTAATATACCAAACAAAAGAAGAGGAAAAACAAATTTTAAAAAAAAAGGGGAAAAACAATTTCGCGAAATGATTAAATAATTAATAATTAATAATAATTACAATTAACGCTTCAAAGTGTGTAAAAAATTAGTAGAAGTTACCAAAAATTTATTTAATTTTCACGTTTTCTCATTTCGCCCTTTTCACGGTGCAGAACGTAAAAATGCTCAGCTAATATTTTAATTTTACTACTATTACCATATTTATTTTATTTTGATTTTTATTTACTTATTCGAAAACACCATAATTGATCTTTGATTAAATTAGTTTTCTCTCTCACACTCAGTAGTTATTATTTTCATTTCGTACTAAATAATGTCAGAAAAGGATACCACTGTAGTAGCAGATTCTACACTAACGGAAACTTCTCAATTAGTATCAGGAAATCCTGCTTCAACTACTACTTCATTATCACCAGTAACATCATCATCAATACAAGCAACAAAATCAAATATTGAAACGAATAATAATGACAAAGTGATCGATTCAACTAATAAAACATCACTATCTACAGAGCAAACTGTTAAATTAGAAAATGTCAATGGTTCCACAAATTCAAATATACCTTCAGTAGTATCAAGTACAGAAACTAAAGTTGTAATACCAGAATCTAATACAAGTACAGCAAATAGTAATAATATTAATACTAATAATACTAATAATATAAATGGTAATGGTATACTACCTCCAGTTGATAAACCCAAAGTTATAAACACAGTTCCTACTCCAATTCCAAATTCAGCTGTAGTCAAAACCAATTTTGCACCTGTTCCAAGTTCAATACCTACCTCAATTGACTTAAAAACAACTACAATCACAAAATCAGTTACTCCAAAAGAAACTACAACTCATGTATCTACACCAACTCGTGTATCTGTGCCTACAACAAATACTACACCAAATTTTACTCCAACACCTACACCTGCACTTGCAAATTTACCTACGCCTACACCTGAATTACCAAAAATTCCATTTCCTCATACACGTGAAGATGTTGAAATATTATTAAATCATTTTGTTAAATTAGAATTAGCAAATGCTAATCCTCTTGAAAAACTAGCAATTTTGAAAACTTTACAGAAAGTTGATAAAATAGCTGAAAAATCAAAAGAGAATAAATTAAAAATTGAAGAGTCCTGGTCAAAAAATTCTGAAAAAATAGATTTAAATTTATTGAAAAATCAGTTGTTAGGTTTTCAACTGTTATCAAAAGATTTAGATTTACCAACAGAATTGTCATTGGAATTTTTAAAATCTGGTGAAAAATCAGATTTAACTAATGAAATAAATGATTTATTATCAGGTAATGATGAAAATAATACAATCAAAAATTCAAATCCTTTATCTTTGCCATTAGATGATTATGATTCAAAAGCAGAAATGTTTGGAATAATACCAAACAAACCAACAGTAAATCCAAAATTTAATTCCGTTGGTTTACCAGATATGGAAGATGCAATCAAACTTAAAATTGATACTAGAATAAAAGAATTAGAAAGTTTACCTTCAAATTTAGGTTCTTATGATTTTGATAAATTTGAAAATGATTTAAAATTCTCCAATGATAAAATTATAGATAATGTTGATCAATTAAAGATTGATGCTTTAATTGAGTTAAAAGGTTTAAAATTATTACCGTTACAAAAACAATTAAGAAATCATCTGTTAATTAAAGCTGCAACTAATACAATTTATCATGATGAAAATTTAAATAATTATTCAGTTTTCAAAACTTGGAAGAGAACTTACTGTGTTCATCCGAAACAAAAGGTTGTACAAACTGCAAAATTAGCTGAAAAATTACAACAACAACAATTACAAGAAAGAAAAAAATTGATTGAATCAATTCATAATGAAAATGTTAAAAAATTAACAGAATTTGCAACTGATTCACAAAATCGTATCGCTCAATTTCAAGTGAAACGTTTCCAATTAGGTAAAGCAATACATCAATTCCATCAACAAGCAGAACGTGAAGAATCTAAAAAATTCGAAAGAACTGCAAAACAAAGATTGCAAGCATTAAAAGCAAATGATGAAGAAGCTTATATTAAATTGTTAGATCAAACTAAGGATAAACGTATTACTCATTTGTTAAGACAAACTAATTCTTTCCTTGATACATTAGCAAATGCTGTTAAAGTTCAACAGAATGAAAGTAAAATTTTAACACAAGTTGAAAAGGGTGAATCTTTAAAACGTAATGGTATTGAAGGTGAAACTGATGATGAAAAACGTGAAAAAATAGATTATTATGAAGTTGCTCATAAAATCAAAGAACATGTTACAACACAACCTTCCATTTTAGTTGGTGGTACTTTAAAAGAATATCAACTTAAAGGTTTAGAGTGGATGGTTTCATTATATAATAATCATTTAAATGGTATTTTAGCGGATGAAATGGGTTTGGGTAAAACAATTCAATCGATTGCACTTATAACTTATTTAATTGAAAAGAAAAATGAAACTGGAAAATTCTTAATCATTGTTCCACTTTCAACAATTACAAATTGGACAACTGAGTTTCAACTATGGGCTCCATCTTTAAAGACTGTTGTTTATAAAGGTACACAACAACAACGTAAAGATTTGCAATATCAAATTAGATCTGGTGATTTTACTGTTTTATTAACAACTTATGAATATGTTATTAGAGATAGACCTATGTTGAGTAAATTTAAATGGGCACATATGTTAATTGATGAAGGTCATAGATTGAAAAACACAGGTTCCAAATTATTCCAAACTTTGACAAATTATTATCATACTAGAAATAGATTAATTTTAACAGGTACCCCATTACAAAATAATTTACCTGAATTATGGGCATTATTAAATTTTATTTTACCAAAAGTTTTTAATTCTGTTCAAAGTTTTGATGAATGGTTCAATACGCCATTTGCAAATACTGGTCATCAAGAAAAATTAGAATTAAGTGAAGAAGAATCTTTATTAATTATTAGAAGATTGCATAAAGTTTTAAGACCATTCTTATTACGTCGTCTGAAAAAAGATGTTGCAAAAGATTTACCTGATAAAGTTGAAAAAGTTATCAAGTGTAAATTCTCAAGTTTACAATCAAGAATTTATAAGCAATTGTTGTCGCATAATGCATTATTCATTGGACATGGTACAGCTGGTGCAACAAAATCAGGTCTTAAAGGTTTAAATAATAAAATTATGCAACTACGTAAAGCATGTAATCATCCATTTGTTTTCGAAGAAGTTGAAACTGTTGTTAATCCTGATAAAAGTACTACTGATATGATTTGGAGATCATCTGGTAAATTTGAATTATTAGATAGAATCTTACCAAAACTGAAGAAGACTGGTCATAGAGTTTTAATTTTCTTTCAAATGACCCAAGTTATGGATATTATGGAAGATTTCCTCAGATTTAGAGATATGAAATATATGAGACTTGATGGTTCAACAAAAGCAGATGATAGACAAGAGATGTTAAAAGAATTCAATGCACCAGATAGTGATTATTTCTGTTTCTTATTATCCACCAGAGCTGGTGGTTTAGGTTTAAATTTACAAACTGCAGATACTGTTATTATTTTTGATACAGATTGGAATCCGCATCAAGATTTACAAGCTCAAGATCGTGCACATCGTATTGGTCAAAAGAATGAAGTTCGTATTTTACGTTTAATTACTTCAGAATCTGTTGAAGAAGTTATTCTTGATAGAGCTCATCAAAAGTTGGATATAGATGGTAAGGTTATTCAAGCTGGTAAATTCGATAATAAATCAAGTGCAGAAGAACAAGAAGCGTACCTTAAGAGATTAATTGAGGAAGAAAAAGACAAAACTAATGATGATGAAATTGATAACTACGGTGATGAAGAAATTAATGAAATTTTAGCTCGTGATGATAATGAAATGGAAGTTTTCCATCAACTTGATGTTGACAGAGCAAAGGAGGATAAATTAAGAGGTACCCCAAGATTGATGGCTGATGATGAAGTTCCGCAAGTTTTCAAAGAAGATATGAGTGTTCATCTTGAAGAAAGAGAAGAAAGTACAGGTCGTAGAGTAACAAAGAGAGTAGTGTATGATGATGGTTTAACTGAAGAACAATGGCTTCAAGCAATGGATAATGATAATGATTCAGTTGAAGCAGCGATTGCAAGAAAGCGTAAGCGTATTGAAAAGCTTCGTAAAACAAGAGAACGTAAATTAGGTATTGTAAATGGGGATGAAACTGGTGAAGACGAAAAGGGTGATATTGAAGAAGATGATGATGATGATAGTGATGAAGAAGTTTATGAGGAGGACATTCCATCTAGGAAGAGACAAAGACTTTCAAGAGGTTCAACACCGGTTGTTAAGGAACCGGTTAAGAAAGTAAAACCTCCTGTACCAATCTGGATTCAAAGAGCTCATATTTTACTTAATTCGTTAGAACAATGTGTTGATGAAGATGGAAATAGTGTCGGAACTGTTTTCCTTAAGTTACCATCAAGAAAATTTTATTCAGATTATTATAAAGTAATTAAACATGCTGTTTCTTTAGGTCAAATGAGGAAACAAATAGATTCTAAGAAAATCGTTAATTGGGATGGTTTAATTGCTGAATGTAAACAAATGATTGCCAATGCACACGTTTATAATGAAGAAGGATCATGGGTCATTAAATGTGCCGATATTATTGAAAAACGTATGAATGAATTAATTCAAAAGTGGGATGAAGAAGATGCTAATGCTGCTGCTGAAAATGCTCTTGAGATGAATAATAAAGCTGATAAAGATGATGAGACAAAAGATGCTGAAGCTGAAGCATGATTAATTACTAACAATTTTGTGTATATATTTTTTATTGTGTATTTGTTCCTATTTTTTTCTATTCCCTAAATGTATATTTATTTCTTTTTATTTGTATCTTTAATTTAACTAAAATAATTTTTTATATGTTTTACACAGAATCATTTGAAATACAGAATTCAATTGAAGTATAAAAAATTATTTAACTAAACAATTAATTATAATTTACATTTTATATATATAAAAGCGAATATTAAAACCCCGCAAGAAGTGCCTATAACCCTTTCAAAAAATGTATGATAAAACAGGCAAGTTACGGTAAACATTAGTAACCAGCATGCATAAAGATATGCAGAAACTACCAGCAATAGATGGCCAAATCTATAAATATGAAATGGTAAAGGATTCATTTTGTTAATATAAGAAATCCAGTTATTAAGACTTATTGTTTCAAATGCTAAACAGCAAGCAAATGTTGAAGTAATTAGTCCATGACCACTACACTTAAAACCGCCTGTATATGTATAACCTTTAGAAACACATGTTTTATAATATTTTAATTCTGGATGGTTTACACAATAACCGCCAGTTGAACGATAAATTCGATCGTAAATTGAAGCACCGAAAAACCATACAATAAATAAAATTATAGGTAGATAAATACATGATAGCTTAATAAGCTGTATTGAAACATATCTTGTATTTGAAACGGGTAATTCAGTATGCTCAATTTGTTTATACAAATTTAAATCAGATTTATTAGATTGTAAATTGTCTATTGTGTTATCAATGGTGGAGTTATTATCAATAATATTTCCTGTGACAGGTAATAATGGTACTTTTTGATGAACAAGCCATAACTTGTATGAATTTAATACAATAAATGATATAATAAATATTTCAAAGGCATGGCCTGCTAAGAATCTATTTAGAAAACCATTTGAACTTATAAATGGCCATTGTTGCGGATCAAAATTTGGATAAAGTGTATCTTTGAAATACCGTATTGGTTCTGACAATACAAGCACGGTTGGGAACGAGACTGTTATACCAATTTTAATCTTTTCCATATTCATCGATATCTAACATTAACAACAGTCCTTATAAGCGTTCTCTTTCAAGTTAAAAGCACATTTAATTATGACCTGATCATTGAATCTATTTTCAATTTCAAGGCAGCAAAAACATTGTCCAAATCTGGTAATTTTGTTACTTCGCCACTTCTGTGCTCTGTAATCACGTGTGTGGCGTCGTCTATTAATACCGTTAATTTTCCCAATTTGGAAATTGCAATTTCAATTTTACTAACAGCTAAATCAGATTTTATTTGTATTTGGTGAAGCTTTCTATTTGTGTACTGATCTTTGAGCTGATAGATTATTGTTCTTCTTCTTTCCAATTGAAACAGGTGCTCATAAATGTGCATGGAAAACTTGTTAATACGGTTAAATCCGGGTATTTGATTCGACCGGATACCTGATGTTATATTATCTCTATGATGACCTATTGCTAAATATATATTAGCTAAATCAAATACAGGTATATATTTTGGTATTGTAGTTTGAAATATATTCCATTTCCACTCACTTTCGTCATTGGTTGTAATTATTTTATCATCTGTTTCAGTTTGAAATTGTTTCAAGATAATATAATTACAGGAAGAGAATTTTTTCAAATAAGTATTGAAAACGTCGAATCTTAAACCAAGAAATTCACCATGTTTATCATTTGAAATAGGAAATACTGTTATTCCGTTAAATCTGAAAATATTCTCAATTTGAATCTTAGGTATTTGTGTCGTATGGAATTTTTTCAACTCATTCGAATAAATTATTCTCTTCCCATCGATTATATTACTCGTTTCTTCTTTTTCTTCTTCTTTTTCATTCAAAATATCATATAATAGTTGGTCTATTTGACCTACTTGACTTAGAATTTGTTCATTATCATTTTCGTCAGTAACTTCGTTGAAAGAATCATCATCAATACTTATTACATCATCATCACTTTCTAATTCCTCTGATTCTTCCAATTCTTCAATTTCCCTTTCTAACTGTCGTATCTCATCTCTTATTAAATCAAGACTTGACATGGTTATCTGCCTATTGCTATATATGTATGTGTTTGTGTGTGGATGCCCAATCAATGATGCAAGTTTGATATTTTGTAACCTGGAAAAAAAGTAAACATTCATGTAAACATGAAAATCTTTACTCGCATCTCAAATTTACCAATCTGGTAATTACTGATATGTATTTTTTTTTTTCAACTGTCAGTCTGATTAACAATATCTAGCCAAAGTATCACCTTCTTTTTAACATTACGTATGCTCAAAATTTATAGTGTCAGTCAGCAATAATGGATTCATCAGATCACTATAAATTTATGAAAGTTGCCGTTCAATATGGTGACGTTGCTTTGCAAAATAATGAAGTCCCAGTGACCGCTGTTTTGGTAAATAATTCAACAAAGGAAATTATCTATAAAGCACATAATATGACGAATTTAACGCTTAACGGAACAGCTCATGCAGAATTTGAAATTTACAAATATTTGCTAAAGAAGTTCCCTGAAACACATTTGTCAATATGGCAAAATTCAACATTATATGTTACAGTTGAGCCTTGTATAATGTGTGCATCTATGTTAGACCAAATCGGAATTAATATGATAGTTTTCGGTTGCCCCAATGAAAGATTTGGAGGAAATGGTAGTGTTTTCAATATAAGGTATAAATCTAAATATAAAATAGTACCAGGAGTGTGCCATAAAGAAGCGATTTCCTTATTACGACGTTTTTATATAAATCAAAATGATAAAAGTCCAAATTCAATTAATAAGAAAAAACGAGTTTTAAAGCTAGATGATTTCCCAATTTTAAATTATTCCAAATTTATAACCTTGGAAGAATTTACAGATATTTGGGGTGAAAAATATAAACAAATTTACTCAAATAATGATTTTTTAGAATTTGGTGATGATAATATATTAAAATTACCAGAATGTATTAGTAAAAGACAAAAACTATAAAATTATATTTTTTTTTAAATATGTGTATATTTTCTTACGTAGTAATATGAAAACCTATTTGTTACTATATATCAATACCCTTTAATAAATCTTTAATTTCATCATCGTTTTTCAAAACAGCACTATGATTGAAATATTTATCCCTAGTTTCATCATTTAATTTATTATCTAATTTAAAACTTTCTTTTTTAATTTCAAAATCATTCCAATCTTTAAAAGACTTTGAATAAAGATTTATATACTCATTGCTTAAATCATTTAAAGAATCTGAAATTTCATCATCTTTGATTTTTTGAAATTCAACCCATTCTTCAAGTAAGTCTTTCTCAAATTTTTCATAAACTTGTTTTGCCTTGATTTTTTCCTTTTCTAATAATGAAATTCTATTATTTAATTTTTCAATTCTTTCATTTACAAGTGATGATTTATTTCTCAAATCTGGATTATTTATATTACTATTAGAGGTATTTTGTTGATCATTGTTACTCGGTATATTATTAGAATTAGATGATGAAGATGATGATAGTAAGGATGAACCTTTAAAACCAGTTAAAGATTCAAATTTTCTACTTAAATAAGAGATTGTACCCTCTGTTGTTGAAGTTAATGAGCCTCCATGTATTAAATTATCTCTTTCAGAAATAGCCTTCTCAAGATAATTATCTAACATTTCATAATCAACTATTTTATTATCTTTTAACTTAATTAAATTACCAAGTGATATTAAATAATGTTCTAAATCTTTTAAATTATTCAAATAATTAAATTCGATAAATTTATTTAATTCATCATAATAATTACCTGATTTTTTTAAATTTTCTGAAAATAATTTAAATTCATCAACCATAATTTTTGTTTGATAATCTAATTCCGTTTGAGTTCTATGTTTACCATCAAAATCATTATTTAATAAGATTGTTAATTTATTAAATTCATCACCAAATGAGTTTAATTCTTTTGATATATATTCTTGTTTATTTACCACCTTTGCATAAATTCTATCAATTTTATTTAAATTATCTTGTAAATTCAATCTTTGATGATCAATTTCTTGAAAATTTTTATTGAATTTACTTTCAATATGAGGTTTTTTAAATGAATTCATTAAAAAGTCGGTTACACCTTCAACACTAGAATTTGAATGTATTATTGAATTTACATCATTCAATTGTAAATTTGATTTATATGTATTCCAATAATCATTATTCTCAAGAAATACCATTAAAACTTCACTTTTTGATAAAATTGGATGTTTAATAACTCTGTTTAAAAATACATTTAAAGAATTACAACGTTTTGAAACAAATTCTTCAGTAAAACGGCCACCTTTTATATATTCTAATCTCTGTTTATTTGGTAAAGGAGGTATTAATAGAGTTGGATGATCAAATGATAAGCATTGGTATAATGTATCAAAATCAGAATAACGACGGGAAATAGTATATTTTTCTTTGGATAATTTTGGATTATTTGTTTCAATTTCAATGTGATATATTGTAAAAGAATTCGAGCCTTGATGTTCAGTAACTGGATTGGTAACTTTAATATTTAATTTATAAGTTATATTATCATTATTATCAGTTGAATTGGTTGTTGTGTCTTCATTTGAATCTTCATTTGAATCTTTATTGTATTTGAAAGGTTCGGGTTGTTCATCAACAATATCATTAGGGATATTAGTAGTTTTATTATTATCATTAGCAATTACATCATGTTCCACATCTATTTTAGGTTCTTCATTGATAGCATCATTAATTACTTCTTTGGTATCTTCTTTAGTATCATTTTCTGCACCTAATATCATTGTTTGGGTTATTAATCCACTTCCTTCTAAATCATTACTATTTATGTTTGAGTCATCATTTGAATTATCATTTTCAATTAAATTATTATCTTTATTAATAGTTGTATTATTACTATCATTATCTATTAAATTATTGTTATCATTGGTATCATCATTGGTATTATCATTATTTTTATCATCCCATTGAATTGAAGTAAATGGATCATCACTCATTTCGATTTTTGTAGATTAATAATTGATACTTTTGAATTTAAGAAAGGGTATTATATACTTAAATGCAATTAGAAACAACGTAATTGGATATTTTGATATGTGAACATAAAACAGACAACCAGCAGACGCCTTCCTCATCTATTATTTTTTATTTTTTTTTTTTGGCTCAACAAAAATTACAATGTTATAATAGACGAGCATGTTTTTCACTATCGAATATTACCGCTTTAGGTAATCCAAATATGCAACCAATAGCTTTTACTTATTGGCTTTTTGGGAAACCCATAAAATTGGGTATATTGAAAGATATACATGATATACATGAGATACATGATATATATTTATATAACAGTATTTAAATTAAATAAGGAGGAATGTGTGGTAGAAATAAGATATTTATTTCTTTCACGAGAAATGTATATTCTTTAGCAGTTAATGTATAAATTGTATTAATAAATTGATATTTTTTTAAATAAATAAATTAATATCATTATTAACCAATATATATATATAGATATAGATATATATAGGGAGAAAAAAAATTTAAAAAAAAGTAAAAGTATTTGAATTGATGAAATTCATAATAATTAGATTGTTTTATAACAAAAAAACATATATTCAATGAAATTGAATAAATAGACTAAGTACAGAGCTTTATTAATATTTTTTTTTTGATTTTTTGTATTTTTATTTTTTTGGAAAGGTTGTTTTATAGAGTTGATAATTAAACAGTTGAATAAAATGCATGCAAAGATTATGAATATAATAGTAAGAATAAAAGCAGTAATGGTAATAATATTGACAATTTGAAGTTTAACTTCTTCTATTTTACTTCATTTTTTCTTCTTCTTCTTCTTCTTCTTCTTCTTCTTCTTTTGATGATAAGTTTTTCATCACTGTTAATTTTCTGCTGAATCAACTTGATTAGTAGTTTTATCATTAGATTCTGTAATTGTTTCTTCGTTTGATTCAATTACTTCTTCAACTATTTCAGTTTTTTCATCATCATTTCTTTTATTAATTTTAGTTGGAACAGAATTATCTAAACCACAACCTTCACGGTCAGATTCTGGTAAAATCCAGTTAAGTGGATCAGTTAAAGCACGAATTTTAATATTTTTAATTGGATTATTATTAATAAATTCATTATTTAAAATTTCAGAATCGATTGTTGATTCAGATTGAGTTTCAATTTCAGATTTAATTTCAATACTAGTATTATCATTATTATCATTATTTGAATTATTTTTAATTTCAATTTTTTCAATATTTAAATTATTTTCATCATTATTTTCAATTAATCCCCATTCTAATTTATAACAATAATTTAAACTTTCTTTAATAACTGATAAATCACCACAACTTAAAGCTCGAATTCTATAAAAATTAGAGATAAATTCTAAATCAACCCAACCGTTTGAATTCATATGTTTACGTAAATAAATATCTTTTAATAAATTTGAAATATCAAAATAGTAATCTAATTGCATTGCAATTGATGAAATTGCAGCTAATCTTGATTCTGGTGAAATCCAATTCATTATTGGATTAGCATTGTTATTATTATTATTATTATAATTTATGTATTTACCACGATTATTATAATTACGGTTATGGTTGTAATGATTATAATTATTATTTTGTCTGTGATAATTTCTATTGTTGTTGTTATTATTATTGTTGTTATTATAATATCTTATATTTTGATAATTTGGATTATAAGTGTAGCCACCATTTGCGAAATCTGCATAAAATTGGAAATTTCCTTGTTGATAGAAAGTATTGTTGGTATTGTTATTATAATATTTTTGATTATTATATCTATTGTTATTATTGTTGTTATTTCTGTTTTGGTTATTATATCTTCTGTTATTACCATTTACATTTCTATTATTTTTAACTGGTTGTTGTTGTTGTTTATGGGGATTTGAACTATTTGAATCATCATTTGAATTTGAATTTGAATTTGAATTTGATGATTTATTTGAATGATTTGAATCTGAATTTTGTTTTTTGGAATCAGATAATTTTTCATTATTTGGAATTGAAATTTCAACAGCTGCAGTTGATGAAGAGTTTGAATTTGAAGATTTTGAATCATTATTTGAAGATCTTGAAGATCTTTTATTTGAATGTTTTTTATCAGAATTATTATTATTATTTGATGATGAAGGTGCTGATGATGGTGATGAGTTATTTGAAGATTTCTTCTTTGATTTCTTTGATTTCTTTGATTTTTTCTTATTTGAACCATTTGGATGATTATTTGAATGATTATTTGAAGAAATTACTATATTTGCACCTTTATAAGGAACCCATTTTATATTTGCAGAATTTGAAATTGAAGCATTATTATTATTGTTATTATTGTTATTTGATTTATTATTAGTTATTATTGATAAATCTATTGAAGCAGATATTGAAGAATCGATATTACCCCAAGCATTTTTTGAAGGTAAAGGAGCTGGAGCTAAAGCAACTGAAGGTTGATTATTTGATTTATTTGGTTGATTTGAATCTGAAATTTCATCATCATTATTATTAATTGAATTATTAGATTCTAAATTATTTGAATTATCATTATCATTGTCATTAGCATTATCATTATTATTTGAAATTTCATTATCATTTGAAATTTCAGTTTCAATTATACTTGAATTTGAATCATTAGAATTTGAATCAATTATTGGATCTTTCTTTGCAGCAGCATTAGCATAAGATATTGCAGCTGAAGACATGATTGATTGGTTGATTAATAAATTAATAAATTAACTAAATTATTTATTGATGTTTTTGATTAATAAATTTAGTTTAATAGGAATACAGTTTTAAGAAAAGGGATCAATGATGATTAATAACTATTAATAAAAAATCAAAATCAAAATCAAAATCAAAAGCAAAATTAAAATTTAAATTAGTGAAATTTATAATTTAGTTTTAATAATTAATTTTCAGATTTAGTTAATTAAAATTATTTAATCTGTTATCTTATAATAAAAGGATGTGAATTATTATCAATTAATAAAATTACAATTATGAAATAAATCAATAATAATAGTAATATAATATATTAATATGTGAATAAAATGGAAATATATGTTAAATAAAGAACAAATGTATGGCAATAATATAATAATATAATATTATAATATTATAATATTATAGTAATATAGTATAATATATGGTAATATACTATGTAATACTATAATATAGTATAAAATAATATAATATAGTATAATATAGTATAATATAGTATAATATAGTATAATATATATAGTATATAATGTAGTATAAAATATATAATTGTATGAAAAATTTAAAATAATAGAACTAAGGAGCGGTGTGAGGGTTGGGTGGGGTAGTGTGCGGTGTGGGGGGTAACCGACTCAATTAATTAGTCAAGTCCGAAAATTATTTTTCAATTTAAATTTTAATTTGTTTTTCAATTATTTGTGTATGTGCGTCGATCGACCCTTTGGAATGAATGATAAAAAAAAAAGCGTGTCGATCGACCGAATGATTCGATTTCAGAGTGCTCAGCGTGCTCAGCGTGCTCAGCGTGCTCAGCGTGCTCAGCGTGTTTAATTGCGCGAATCGTGTATATTTTCTACTTTCAATTGAGCTGCGCCTTTTAAACAATGTAAACAAAAAGAAACGACTGTTTTGCATCCCCTTTGAAAAAGAAACGTAAATAATAACAAAGTGGCTGGCTGCAAAAACAATTAATTAGTAAAATTAATTAGTAAATTAGTAAATAAATTACTTTACTGCTGGTTTTGTGCTGTTTCAACTATTTTTAACTCTTTTTGTGTGTTTGTTTATTATTTACTTAGTTGAAGCTGTTGATCTTAGCCACCACTTATTATTATATTATATTATATTATATTATATTATATTATATTATATTATACTATTATAACACTATATTGTCACTTATTTGTATTTGATCTTTTGCTTTTGCTTTTGCTTTTACTTTTACTTTTGCTTTGCCTTTGATCTCTCTTCCTTCTTTCTTTCTCTCTTGTTATTTATCAACTACTCTTTTATACTGTTTGTTATTATTTACTTGTTATTATTTATATTTCATTCTTAACACCCCCTTTCATTACTTTCTCTTTATTTACTTATTGATATTTCAACCCAGCCAACTATCTTTTATTATTATAGATACCCTCTGTGTTTGTGTTTATTATTTACAACCAGATCATTCATTATTATTATATTATATTATATTATATAATTATATATATATATATATATATTATTCCACTATTCAAATAAAATAGAAAAACAAAAAGAAAAGAAAGACAAAACAAAAACAAAAGAAAAAAAAAACTTTTAAAAGTTAACTTACTGTTTTATATAATCTAAGGAATTCATATCACTTTTATTATTCATATCCTTGATTTATTACTATATTATTAAATAACCAAAAGAAAAAAAAAAGAAAACCTTTTATTATGCATTTAAAATCAGAAGTAAAATTCTTACTTTATCTTCATTTAGCAATTGCATTAGTTTTAATTTATCAATTATTTGATTTAATTACTTTACTTTATGATGATTCACATCAATTTGCTTTATTATCAAATGAATTAAATAATTCAAATTATTTACAATCTCAACCTCAATTAATTCCAAAAATTATTCATCAAACTTATAAAACAACAAATATACCAGAAATTTGGAAAGATGGTCAAAAAAGTTGTCAAGATTTAAATCCTGATTATCAATATATTTTTTGGACTGATGAAATGGCAAGAGATTTTATTGCTGAACAATATCCTTGGTTTTTAAAAACTTTTGATAATTATCCTTATCCAATTGAAAGAGCAGATGTAATTAGATATTTTATTTTAAGTCATTATGGTGGTATTTATATTGATTTAGATGATGGTTGTGCTAGAAATTTAGATCCTTTATTAGTAGTACCTGCATTTGTTAGAAAAACAATGCCAACTGGTATTTCAAATGATATAATGGGATCTGTACCAAATCATCCATTTTTTACAAAGGCAATTTCAATGTTACAAAGATATCAAAGAAATTGGTTAATACCTTATATTACAATTATGTTTTCAACTGGTCCACTTTATTTATCAGTTGTTTGGAAACAATATATTAGATGGGGTAATCCACCATCTGGAATTGTTAGAATTTTAATGCCTGATGATTATAAAAATTCAAAAGATGCATTCTTTAAAATTTCAAAAGGTTCTTCTTGGCATAAAGATGATGCTGCTTTCTTATTATTAATGGCTAGACATATACCAACTTCAATTGTTTGTTGTATTTTATTAGCAATTTTAATAATTTATTCAGAATATTTATTAACTTGTTGGGTTTTTAAGAATTATGGTTCAAAATTCTCAAATATTTATAAAATTTCAAAAAATTCATTCTTAAATTTAATTCATTATTCATCTTTAAAGAATTTAAATAATAATAATAATAATTATAATAATTTAAATCCAAAATGGCAAAATTTACCAACTAGAAAATCAAGAAAAGATTCAAATTTACCAATTGCTTTATCTGTTGACTTAGAAAAAAATGTTCAAATATTAGATGATATAGATGAATTATAAATTCTTTATCATTATTATACTTTATATCCCTCAATTAAAGAGTAAGATTTTTTTAAGATCTTCTCAACTATACCTTTAAATAGAAATATCAAATTAAAAAATTAAAAATCTGAAAAAATAAAAACTAAAAAATCAAAAATCAAAAATCAAAAATCAAAAATCAAAAAAAAAGAAATAGAATAAAAGAAAAAGAACTGGTTTCTTATTTTTTTACTTGAAACTAATTCTATAATCTTTTATCAAACAATCAAACGGGTTCCAATTAAATATCAACTTTGTCTTTTATTCACTTATTTTTACTTATCTATGTTACTTTATTTTGTTTTGTTTTGAGGGTTAAAGCAATTTGTTCATTTTTATTTCTTAGTATTAAAGTTACATCACCATCATCTTTTCTACGATTTTTGTTGGTTTATTCTGTGTTATCTTTGTGAAAAATTATTATTATAAATATCATCTTCATCTTTATCATCATTTTTATGATGTTTATTTACCTTTATAAATTTATTATATATTACCTCTTTTATATCTCGATTTTATAATAAAAGAAATTATTTTATCTTATTTAATTATATAATTATTTATTTAATTATAATTAATTAGTTATAAAATTATTTATTCAAATGCTTTATCAATATCAGTTAATGCAACTCTATATCTACATTTATTATAATGACATTTCTCTAAACCTAATTTACAATTTTCAGGTGACATTTTTAAACATTCAACCCAAGGTCTAATATTTTTTTCAACTGCTAATTTAAACATTTCAATCATTTCAACATGTGAACCTAAATGTGATGCACCCATAAAGCAAGCATTTGACATAAAAGTTCTTGGACTAACAGTAAATGGAGTTTCAGGTAATCCAACTGAAACCCATTTACCATTAATTTTTAAAACTTTTAAATAAGTATTTAAATCAAAATTTTCAGTACTATTTGCAGTACAAATAACTAAATCTAATTCAAATTTAACATCTTTATTCTCTTCAACTTCTTCTAACCAATTTAATTTTGATCCTGTAATTATAACTCTATCAGCACCTAATTTAATTGCATCATCTTTCTTTGATTCACCTCTACTAAATACATATGTTTCACAACCTAATGCCTTAGAGAATTGAATCGCCATCATACCTAAACCACCTAATCCAACAATACCAACTTTTGGTTTAATACCTTTATTAATTAAATCATATGGTAAATTTCTAATAATTGGTGAATAAGTTGTAATTCCAGCACATAAAAATGGAGCTGCTTCTTCATTACTTAAAATTTCAGGTATATGAAAAACGAAATAATCATTAATTCTAACAAAATTTGAATATCCACCTTGTGAGAATGTTTTACTACCATCTTTATTTGTATACCAACCACCAAATGTATGAACTAATTTTGGACAATAAATTTCATTATTACTTAAACACATCTTACATTTTAAACATGCATAAGATTGTGCTCCAACTCCAACTCTATCACCAATTTTAAAATCTTTAACTTTTGGTCCAACACGTACAACTTCACCAATAATTTCATGTCCTGGAACAAGTGGATATTTAGCATCAGCTTTATGCCAACCATTTCTAGCACTATGTGCATCAGATCCACAAATTGAACATGTATAAACTTTAATATCGATATCATTATCATCAAATGGTTTTGGTTCAAATGTATATGGTTTAACATCAGACCATGTCTCCTCTGATGGATCGAAAACTGCATATCCTGTAAATTTATCTGGAATTTGTGTCATTTTTTCTAATTCTAATTTTAATTCTAATTTTAATTCTAATTATTTCTTTATAGAATAAATTTATAAAATCTAGCAAAGTTAATTAAAGTTATCAACGTTTATATTTTTGTAATGGAATTGTACAACTATTTAAATACTTGATAATTTCAAATAAATTCAATCCACTCAATTTCTATTCGACTGCGCTAATTGCCTATTTGGGAATTATCCACTTCAACGGCCGCTACAGCTTCCCAATCGGGAAAGACGCCCCTCCTCCTTTTGCCGATATCATGATTTGAACCAATTTCTTCTTTAATTTCATCTTTAAATTCATCATAATTAAGTTCATTATTGTAGTCTAAATTATTAAACATTAAATTCTTCATCATTTGAACATATTCATCTTTTAAACAACTTGTTCCTTTATAATCAAATCTATTACATCTTTTATTATAAACCCACATTGAAAGATCACTCCTCCATGTATAACCTTCATGCCTCCATGATGTTTTCCTATTTGGGAATTCTCTATCTAAAATTGTAGTATATTTAATTGGTAAATAAGCAAATTCACCTTCAAATAAACATTTTTTAAATTCATTAATTTCATTAAATTTATAAAAATGGAAATTTTTATCACCAATTAAATCATTATTATTAATAATTTCATTTAAATTAATTTTATTTTGTTTTAATAATCTAAAAAATTCTTTCTTTAAAACTTTATCAATTTTTTTAAAATCATTTTTAAATAAAATTTCTTTATTTTCAATAAAATTTAATTGAGTTATATCAATATAAATACCTGTATGAATATCAATAAATCTAGCATCAATTGAATTTAAACCATTTGAATTATTTCTATTAAAAAAATTACTACTAATATCAAGTAAATATTGTCCATAACCACTTGAAAATTCATCATCAATTGTACAATCAATTATTAAAGATTGATTAAAATTTTTTGCTAATTTCCACATACTACTTGAACTAATTTGAACATCATGATCAAAATCCCAAGGTAACATAAATTTATTAAATGAATAACCTAATAATGTACCATGTGAAATCCAAGTTTGAATATTTTCATTATTTGTAAATCTTAACCAAGCTTTAATTAATCTATTAAGATTTGAAATTCTTTTATATTCATTATCAATTTCTTTAATATTAAAAAATCTCCAATCATAATGTGAACCACCAATTTTTTTATTATTTAATCTAGGTTCATGAAAATATTTTGAAAAATTTAAATTTGGATAATTATTAATTTCATTAATTATATTTGAATAAAGTTTAAAATCTAATGAATTTTCAATATTAAAATTTTTTAAATAATCTTGAATTTCTAATAAATTAGATGGATTATAAAAATCAAATTTTGTTAATTTTAAATTATTATTTTTATTTAAATTATTATTTTTATTTATTTTTGAAATTTCATAAATTGAATCTTTATTAAAATTTTCAATTGAATTATTTGAAAATTGAGTTATTAAATTATTCATTAAATCATCAATTGATTGTAATGAATTTAAAGAATTTAAATTTGATTTAAAAATTGAATTTTTAAAAGATTTTTTATTTGAAATTGGTATAATTAAATCAATTTCATTTAAACCATCAATAAATATTAATCTATTTGGTGATTCAAAATTATGATATAAATAAGTTGCACCCATTACAATTCTTGAATCGATTGGTAAATCGAAATTATCTAAAGGTTTCATCATTTTAAAATGTGGATAATTTAAATTTAATAAATTTGAAATTTCTAAATTATTTAAATTTTCACAATTTAATAAATAATCTTTTTTAAAGAAATTATCCTTTGCAAATCCAATTTCATTTTCAAATTGTTTACAATTTGAAATTGGTAATCCATTATGACTTAACAGATAATCAATATTTGGTAATAATCTTTCATTGAAATTAATCCAATCAATCCAAGAAAATTCAAAAGTTTGAGATTCATCAAATTCATAACCATTAAAGTTATTTAATAAATTATTTAAATATAATGCGGGTGTAATCCTTCTATCAAAATAATTATTATTATCGGTATTATAATAATAATTTTTATGTAAATTTTCATTATTTTTAATAAAATTAACCAGTTTAACAATTTTTGAATCTGATATAAAATCATATTTATTAATTTCAAGATAAGGCCAATTTTGTGGTGGACAAAAATAAGTTAATGGATAGTAAATTTGATTTAATGAAAGCAAAAATGTTATACATAAAATTAATAAAGATATAGTTTTTTTATTAAATAAAATTTTACTAAGTAATAACTTTAAATAATTTAATTTAGAGTTTAATTTTAAAAATTTATTTAATTTTAATAAAAAATTTGATTTTGGTTTCCATTTTTTATCATGACTTGAATTATTATGATTATAAAAAAAGGGTGATTTTTCATTTTCTGAATCTATAAAAGTTGTTGAAGATGGATAATCATTACTTGAATTTGAAATATTAGGTGAATTAAAGTTAAAATTAAATTCATCTGGTGGTAAAGAATTTAAAGAAGTTCTTTGATGCCACATGGTATAAAGTTGTAAAACGATGAGTTAGGAAGATGGTGATAAGGAAAGCAAATAGCAAATAGCAAATAAGAGTGAAATGAAATAGGGATAACAAATAAGGGGAACTACAAAAGAGAATTAATATATAATCACATATAACATATAATAATATATAATAATTTGTAAGGTTGCAATGTTAAAAGGAAAATTGACAGTGAAAATTGATAAGCCGTTCGTTCATGAAAAAAAAAACTTCCCTTTTAGGAAACTCATCGTTTGGAGCCGGTCGAATCATGAAAGGGTTCTCCCGGTGTGTCCGATGGCCGATGAAGAAGTCCCTACTATGGTCTTTGCATGTGTTGTAAAAGTTATTATACTGCTGATAGATGGAGTAGTTGGTACAGTTGTTCAGAGTGGTTGTTATACAATGCAATGGTCAAAGTATTTCGAGTTCTGAAATTCCGAGATTTCAAGTATTTATAAAAAATATTTAATTTAACTTGCGATGAGCTGATTATCCGGTTTTCAGATTACGCAAATTTTCTGTAAAAACTTGTAAAAACTTGTAAAAACTATGAAATGGTTAACTTATACAATTTATATATTTGTATTCACTCTTCACTTATTGCTAGACTGCAAATAAAACACTATTTCCAACAACTGTACTATCTCGTTAATACAATGTAATTAAATGTAAATAAATGTAAATAAACTGTTATAGATGCGTGACATAAAGATTGTCGTACCGCGACACTTTTTTATTGTCGTGGGCAACAATCAATAATTTTTTAAATTAAGCGAATTTCACAAACTGTAAGAGAAGCCACCTAATAATAATCAACCATTTGGCCTTTGATACCAAATTTAGCTTAAGATAAATACAAGTAATATATATATTATTACCTTTATTTATATTAAATTAGAAATAATAATCAATTTATCTAATTATTCAACACAATTATCCATCTCATCAATGTCTAAAATTGCCAAATTAACACCTGAAGATCAACAAAGATTATTAGATAATTCAATTTCAATTATTAAAAGTGAAATTTATCAAATGCGTAAATGCCTTGAAACTAAACATAAATTTATGGATTCATTAAAACATGCATCAAATTTTCTTAATGAATTAAGGACAAGTAGTTTAAATCCTAAACAATATTATGAATTATATATATTAATTTATGATGGTTTAAATTATTTATCAGTTTATTTAAAGGATAATAATAAAGAATCAAATAATAATCATTTAATTGATTTATATGAATTAGTTCAATATGCTGGTAATATTATACCAAGATTATATTTAATGATTACAGTTGGTAGTGTTTATATGAGTATGGAAGATGCACCAATTAATGAAATTTTAAATGATATGTTAGAAATGTGTAAAGGAGTTCAAAATCCTATTAGAGGTTTATTTTTAAGATATTATTTAATTCAAAAATGTAAAAATTATTTAATTAATTTTGAAAATCCTGAAAATTTAAATAAAATTTTAAATTTTATAATTTCAAATTTTATTGAAATGAATAAATTATGGGTTAGATTACAACATCAAGGTCATTCAACTGAAAAGGATAAAAGAATTGAAGAAAGGAAAGAATTAAAAATTTTAGTTGGTTCAAATTTAGTTATGTTAAGTCAATTAGATTTAATTACAAAAGAATTATATAATGATAAAATTTTACCAGAAATTTTACAACAAATTGTTAAATGTAAAGATTCAATTGCTCAAAATTATTTATTAGATGTTATAATTCAAATATTCCCTGATACATTTCAATTATTTAGTTTAAAAACTTTTTTAATTTGTTTATTAATGGTTAATGATGATGTTAATATAACTTTATTAATTAATTCATTAATTGATAGATTAATTGATTATAAAAAGAGAAATTCAAATAATTTTAATAATTTAATTGATTATAAATTTTTAAATAATTTTATTGAATTTATTGAAAAACTTAATGAAATTGATCCAAATTTTAATTTAAAAAATTATTGTATTATATTAAATGGTATTTTAAAATTATCTTTAATTTATAGTAAAGAAGATGATGAAGTTTTAAATAATTTGAATTTAATTTATAAATTATCAATCGATAAATTTAATTTAATTCAAAGTGATAATAATAATAATAATACTAATAATAAAAATAATAATAATAATAATAATGATTTTAAAATTATTTTGAAATCAATTGAAAATTTTGAAAATTTTAGCAATTTTTTCAAAATTAATGATAATAATTATTTTAAATTATTTAATTTACAAAATTTAGATATTAAAAAAGAGATTAGTTTATTAATTTTAAATAATTTAATTAATGATGAAATTAAAATTGATAATTTAGAAAACTTAAAAATGATTTTCAAATATTTAAATGAATCTATTTTAATTAATGAAATTGAAAAAATTAGTGATACAAAGAAAGATTTATTTGGAGATAATAGTAATGATAATAATAATAATGATAATAATAAAGAAATAATTGAACTTGATATTTATTATGAAACATTAAATAAATTTTTACATTTAATTTATAATAAAGAAACTAAAATTCATTATGAACTTTTAATTGAAACTGAGAATTATCTTAATAAAGGTAATTATTATAAAACATATCCTACATTAATTTCAATTTTAATTAAATTAGTTAGAAAGATGAATGTTGAAAAAATTGAAAATAAAGAATTAATTAAAATTTTTAATAAAATTTCTAAATTAATTAATAAAATTAAAGATAAATTATCAATTAAATCATTAAATTTAAATTTAAATTGTGCACAAATTTCAAATGAATGTTTATTAAATAATATTAGTTATGAATTTTTTATTGAATCATTTATAATTTATGAAGAGAATATAATTGAATCAAAAATTCAAATTCAATGTTTAATGAATATAATTAATAAATTAATTTCAATGGATCAAATGATTATATTAGATATTGAAGATTTTAATAAATTAATTATTAAAGCAACATTATATGGTAGTAGATTATTAAAAAAGACAGATCAATGTCGTGCAATTTACAATTCATCACATCTTTGGTGGATTAATAAAGAAGAGGAAGAAGAAGTGGAAGAAGAAGAAGTGGAAGAAGAAGAAGCAGAAATGGAAGAAGAGGTAGATGATGATCCAGTTTCATTAAAGAAGGATAGTAAAAGAGTATTAGAATGTTTACAAAAATCATTACGTATAGCTGATTCTATTATGGATAATAATGTAAGTATTGAATTATTTATTGAAATTCTTAATCAATCAATTTATTATTTTATACATGGTAATGAAATGATTAATGTTAGATATTTAAATGGATTAATTGAATTAATTGGTAATAATTTCAAAGAAATTATTGAGAATAGTAAAAATAACAATGGTACAGGTGACCTTGAGAGTGGTCCATATCAATTAACATGGAGACATTATCAAAGAACGTTGAAATACATCAAAGAGCAACGTGCTGTTGATGGTAGATTCAATGAGATTGCTATATAATTATATAATATGTAAGTGTTTTATATAGTGTAAAATCGAATATGTAATGCTAAGTTGTTTAAGAAACCCTCTTTAAGAGAAGCGTTTAGGAAAAGTTGTGCAGAAAATATAAAAAGGCGCTGGTTTCCCACCTGTTTGTCTTTTTGCCCTTCATCTTTCTGACATTATTATAATCTTCTTCTTTTCTTTTATTTTCTTTTATTTTCCTTTATTTTAGTAACCAGCAGTTGTTTGCTGAAATATATGATGAAGATTGAGCAACTTCTTTCCAGTTCTTATTCGACTATGCTGACATGGTATAGAAATGTCTTGGTGTTTGATATGGTTTCTTTTGCAAGTTATCATTTTTCATTCATCCTTGTCTTTGATTAATCTCTTTTGATTGGTCTCTGAGGGACTTTACTTGCCAGTAATCATGCAATTCTGATTCTATTTCCCTTTCTGCTGGTTGGTATTCCAAGGGTTTGGATATCATTTGATAATAAATTTTATCGATTAAAAAAAAATTTTTTTCTTTTTCTTTTATTTTCTTCTATTTTTTTTTTATTTTATTTTCTTTTTATTTCCTTTATTTTATCTTGCATTAACAGTTTCATATGATGAATTGCTACCATTACATTCGCAGTTTCCACGGTAGTGTTGTCATTAAAGGTTGGCACGAACCCATCTTGCTCAACCTTGACACCTCGGTGACCGCCCATAGACCTTCCATGGATGTCTGATTGTTACTGTTTTGCAAAAAAAAAATATAATAATAATAAAAATAAATAATTAATTACCTGTAAATTATAAAAAAAAATATTTATTTAAAATTATCGAATTACTTATTATTATTATTGTTGTACACAACCTTCTAAATCATCAGGAACCTCTTTATCATTCCATTTAACATTATCAAGACCCATATCAGCTAAATTATCTTGTATAACACCAGGAGGTGGTGGTAAAAGTTTATTGAAGTTTTCCATTTCTTTATCAATTATATCCCTTATCTTTTCGTCGTTTTCATTATAATCTTTACTATCAAACTGCCTTTTAACATTTTCTAAATGTTGTAATTGCTTTTTATACCTCTGATAATCTTCATCTGCTACTTCTTTATTATTATTTTTAAAATATACTTGGTAATTTTCAACAGCTGAATTAACAGAATCATACATCATTTCTTTACTTGTTAACCTATTTAACATTTTCATTACTATATTTGTTAATTTATCAACATCATCTGAATTTTCTCCATCTTCATCATTTCCACCTTCTTTACCACTCTTATTCCCTAATAATCCTTTCAATTCTTCAAATCCTTCAAATTCTTCTCCATTCTCACCATCAATATCTAAACTATTTAATAATGTAGTTAATAATTCTTCATCTTTATTCATATTCTTTGTTGATTCTTCTTCAACTTGTTGTGATGAATTCTTTAACCTATCAATTGTTTCATTAACAGATTGTTGAAAATTAATCTCTTTATTATCATTCAGTTTAGAATTATTTAATAAATCATTTAATGAATTCCCATTACTATTTGGATCTAACATATTCATAAAATTCTCCATTTGTTTAGTAAATTCAGGATCTAATTTAGTTATATCATCAATATCTGGATCTTCATTAAAATTTATTTCCTTTTCATTGCTTTTATTACTTTTATTATTCAATAAATCATCTTCCTTATTTAAAATTGTTTCTCCAGGTTCTTTAGATAAAATTTCTTCATCAAAATCATCAAGATAATCATCTAAATCATCTAAATCATCCAAATCATCATCAAATTCTTGTATTTCTTTCGACATGCTCTATTTGCTATATTTGCTCTATTTTGTCACTATAAAATCAATTAAATTAACAAACAAACTTTATTTTATATTTTAAAACATGTAGGAAAATTCACGTTAAATTGTCAAAAAAAATGCGCATTTGTTAATTTTTTCTTGCTTTTTTCTCATCAACAGCACATTTTATCATTTTTCAACACCTTTTTCTTACTTTTATCTTTTACTTTATTTAATATTTAAACATTTAAAAATAATAAAATCAATTTAATATTATAATGGGAAGAGATTTACGAACAGAGAGAATCCAACAAGAAAGAAAACAATGGAGAAAAGATCATCCATTTGGATTTTATGCCAAACCGAAAAAAGCAGCAGATGGATCACTGGATTTACATAATTGGACAGCTGGTATACCTGGTAAACAAGGTACAATTTGGGAGAATGCAACTTATCCATTAACAATTTCATTCCCTGAAGATTATCCTGCAAAACCTCCAAAGATTAAATTTCCAAGTAATTTTTATCATCCAAATGTTTATCCAAGTGGAACGATATGTTTAAGTATTTTAAATGAAGAACAAGATTGGAGACCTGCAATTAGTATTAAACAATTATTACTTGGTATTCAAGAATTATTAGATACTCCAAACCCAAATTCTCCAGCTCAAGAACCTGCGTGGAGGGCATTCCAAAAAGATAATGAAGAATATCAAAATCGTGTTAAAGCTCAAGCTTTACAATACAGCAATAAAAATTAATTATAAAAATTAATTATAAAAATTAATTATAAATTGATAAAATAATAAAAAAAATTTATAAATAGTTGTCATTTTTGTTATTGTTATTATTATTATTATTATTATTATTATTATTATTATTATTATTCATTCACTTTTTTTATATTCAATGAATCTTTGTAAATTATTAATTGTTTCCTCAGTTTGCTTTTTTAATTTTGAATTTAAATTCTTATCGATATTTTTATAAATTTTTTTATAATCAATTAATATATTAATTAAAACATCATTTAATTTATCACCATGATAAATTGGTTTATTATAAGGATAATCATCATCAAACATTTCAAAAATTGAATTAATTGATATATTAATTGATTCTTCAATTAAATAATTATATTTATTATGAAATTTAGAAATATTTAAATTCTTTAATTGATTATTGTAAAATTCAATTGGTTCAATTAAATTATATTTAACTATAAATTCAACAATTGTTCTAACAATTTCAATATTACCAATAAATTTTGCTAATAATGATAAATACATTAATAAACATGTTATAAATTCAATTTGTAATTCAATATTTGTTGATTCATATTTATTTAATTTTAAACTTAAATTAATTAATTGATTTATTTGATTTTCTTCATTAACAAATTTACTTGGATTTATTTCTAAAATATTTAATTTAAAATTAATATAATTAATTAATTTCTCTAATTTTTCTTCATCATTATTATCATTATTATTATTATAATCAGATAGTAAATTATTAAAATCTTTATTAATTTTATTATCATTTAAATTTGTTAAATCATTTAATAAATTATCATTTATTAAATTATTTGAATTTAAATAAATTATTAAATTATTAAGACAAATTAATTTTTTATTATTTAAATTAGAATTATCATTTTCAAATAATTTCCCAATAAATGGTAATATATTATTAATACATTGATTATTAAAATTTTTATCAATTTTATTATTATCCTCTAATAATAATGAACCTTTAATTTCAATTATTGTTGTTAATAAATCTAATGAAATATCAACTATTTGGAAATCTTTATCATTTTCACAATTCATATTAGTTTTGTTTAAAATTTGGAAAATTTCATTAATAATTAAATCTAAATTATTTGTTAAATCTTCTTTAATTTCTAAAATTTGTAATTTAATTCCAATTAAATAAATTTTACCTAATGAATCATTTATTATTAAATTATTTATCTTATCTTCAAATTCTTTATTATTAATTAAATAATTTTGTAAAAAATTAACACTAATACTTGATAAATCATAGAAAAATTGTAAAATATTTAATAAAATTGAAATTTTTGATTTTTCATTTAATAAATTAAATAAATTTGAAAGTAAATTTGAATTAATTAAATTTGGTAATAATGAATTATCAATTACATCTAAATTTAATTCCATAACTAAATTATCTAATATACTAATTAAATTATTAATATAATTAATTAATAAATCTTTACTAATTATATTAACATTTGAATCATTTACATGTTCAATTGATTTAAAAGCTTTTGTAAAATTATTATTTAAAATATCCCAAATACCATTTCTCCAGAGGTAAATTGCTAAATCATAATTTTCTTCAATAATTAAATGTTTAATTAAATCTAAACATGAAACTAAAATTTCATCAAATTGATTCTCTTGATTTAATAATTCAATTACTAATTTAACTAAATCATTTTTTAAAAATAATTTACGAATACTTTCATCATTATTACATTGAACTAATATAGTATTGATTGCAATCAATTTTTCATTAATTGAACAATTCGATGATATTTTAATTTTATCTAATAATGAATTTACTTTGATACTTTTATTAGATTCGTTTTTATTTGTAGATTTGGAGTCACCATTTGGATTTTTCAATTGGTTTGCTCTGTGTCTTTGTTGTGAAAGTTTGGATCTCTTCTTAAGCTTAGCCATGGTTTCTAGTTGTTCTTAGTGATTATGAAATGTAGTAGAAAGGGTGTATTAGAGAAAAAGTTAGGAATGTTTTAAAAAAAAAGAATTGAAAATTTGAAAATTCATGTTGAAAAAAAAAAAAATAAAAAAAAAAAAAATAAAATTTATAAAAATAAAAAAATAAAAAAAATTAAAAAAATAAAAAAAAATTAAAAAAAAAACTCCCTTTTTAATTTTTCACATAATAAAAAGAAATTTACTTGTTTTTTACAAACTAAAAAAAGACATTTGTTTACACATTTATACAGGACATTAAACACATTAAACATGAATCGATAGACATGTCAGAGTGATTAATATTATTCAACAACAATACATCACTCCTTCTTTTCCTCTAATCTCTCTCTTAATTTTTCAAACTCTTCACTTCTATCAACACCATCAATAATCCTGTCACCATTTTTATCAAATTGTGGTACCTCTATATCACTTCTTAAATTACCATCTTTACGTAGTTGTTCAACAACCAATGGTTCAAAGAATTTGACACCTGAATAAATACCCAATCCACTGAAAACTAAAACGCTTAATAATCTATGTCCATTAACAGCCATGATTAGTACATATATATATAAATAAATATGTAGTATATAAATATATATAATTATCCACTTCTATGTGAAAATTCTCTGTAATACGATAACATGTCTTCATTAATACCTTTGACAAGTGTAGACAATACATGTTCAAAATCAACACTGCTCACATAATCCCTGCCAGCACTCACCGCTGCAAGACCGGCTTCTTGACAAATAAGGACACATTCAGCACCGCTGCATCCTTCACTTTTCTCAACAAGTGAAGATAACAAAACTTTCTCTTCAGTTTCTTTGATATTAAACATTGAAGTATTTTTTTTAAATATTTCATATCTAGCAAGTGAATCCGGTGGACCAACATAAATATGCCTATCTAATCTACCAGGTCTTAATAATGCAGAATCAATCGATGATGGTCTATTTGTAGCTCCAACAAGTATAACTCCATTAAGTTCTTCAACACCATCTAATTCATTTAACATTGTATTTAATACTTGCTTTGTAACATTACTTGCCTCTCCACTTTCTCTATCAATTGCAATTGCATCAATTTCATCAATGAATATAATAGATGGTGATGATGATCTTGCCTTATTGAAAATATCACGAATTTTACGTTCACTTTCACCAACATATTTATCAAAAATTTCAGGTCCTTTAATTGCTAAGAAATTTAATCCACTCTCCGTTGCTAATGCCTTTGCAGTCATTGTCTTTGAACAACCTGGTGGTCCATATAATAATAAACCTTTTGGTGCTTTAATACCAAATTTTTTAAATCTATCAGATTCTTTAAGTGGTAATTCAATCATTTCATGAATTTTCCTCTTTAATTCAATTTGACCTCCAATATCACTCCATTTAACTTTTGGCATTTCAAGTATAATCTCCTTCATTGCACTTGGTCTAATTTCTTTCATTGATTTTTCAAAATCTTCAAATTTAACACCCAATTCTTTATTATCATTATTGATAGAGTTATTTTCAATAAATCTATTGATTGATTTCATAATACTCTCTCTAACTAATGAATATAAATCAGATCCAACATATCCATGAGTTTTATTAGCAATTTCATGAACTTCTTCTTCACTTAATTTATTTAATCCTTTACTTATTTTACTCATTTGCTTCTTTAATATATCAAATCTACTATTAATATCTGGTATACCAACTTCAATTTCAATATCAAATCTACCAGGTCTACGTAAACTTAAATCAATATCAGTAACTTCTTTACAAACTCCAATTATAACAATTTTACCATTACCATTTAATTCATCCATCATATTTATAAATGTATTTAAAATTCTACTATCAACATCACTAACTTCTTCTTTATTCTTTCTATTTGGTAATATATTATCAATTTCATCAATTAATATCATTGATGGTTGATATTTAATAGCTTCTTTAAAATTATTACGAACTTTTTCTTCACTATCACCTAAATATTTAGATACAATTGATGAACCATCAATCTTAATTATATGACATCCTCTAAATTCACATGATAAACTCTTTAAAATCATACTTTTACCAACACCAGAATTACCATGAATTAAAATACCCCTCGGTGGTTCAATACCAAAAGATCTAAATAATTTATTATTCTCAAGTGGTATTTTAATAGTTTTCTTTAAATATTCAATTGTACTATCAACACCTCCAATATCTTCAAATTTATATTTTTTATAAATTTCAGGTAATTTTTCAACTTTATTGATTTTTATATTGGTATTTTTAGGATGAACTAGATATCCAACTAAATTTTTATTTACAATAACATCATCATCATCATCATCATTATCATTAATACTCAACCCATCCATCTTTTCTATAATATTATCATTTTGATCAATGTTTTTGATATACCAATTCCCACAATTAAATCCTTTATAAATAATCCCAACATCAATTAATTGCTCATTGTTAAAATCTTCAATATAATCAATCTCAACTTCCTTTGCATATTCTAATTGTCCATTAAATTTATTTAATGTTGCACGTTCACCTAATAATATACCATATAAATCAAGATAATATTGATTGATTAAAATTACATCATCTTCAATATCACCAGTTTCCTCATTATTTACATCAATTAACAAAACCAATTCTTTTAATCCAATATTGATTTTAACAAATGAACCTTTACTTAATTCTAAATCTTCTAATGTTTTTTCACTGACGTATGCATTAGGATAATTTCTGTAGTTTTGTAAAACTTTTTTATTAATTGGTCTAATAATTAATTCTTTGATAGTTGAAGCTTTGGTTTTAGCTGCTTTTGTAGTGCCATTTTTGTCCTTTTCTGTACCAGAGGTACTATTCTTTTTGCTACTACTTTTAACAGGTGCCATGTTGTTCCAGTAAAGGAAATCCCTTATAATAACAAAGATATAAAAAGATTATTAGTAGATCTAAAGAAAATAATTTAAATAGTAAAAATAAAATAATTATTTTTTTTCAATACTTTTTTCCAAAAAAGCTGAGCATCCTGAAAAAAAAAAACTAAACACCTAAGTTTCTAATATCAAGAATCCATTTATAAAAGGAATAATATATACGTACGTACAAGATAGAATAACGTTGGGATATAAGGATGAAGGCATCCATTCCACAACTCAAGTACCTTCAACCAATTCTAGCCAATCTTGAATCGAAAAAACCCAGTTTAAAAACTTCTTTCAAATACGATCATGTGCCTCGATTTCGACATAAAGCAGATTCAAGAACACAAATAATTCACTCGATATTGCCAGAAGAATTCAAACTAAGTTCGAAAATGTTATTTCAGTCGATTTATTTCGATAAGAACTTAACATTTACATACAAAGATCCACAAGTAATTAAAGTTCCACAAGATCAAATACTTGAAATAGGTTCAAATTTATTAATTTTAAGACTTTATAAAGTATTATTACAAAATAGAGCTGAATTAGACCCAATAATATTATTAGATTCAATAAATCCATTAGAGATAAACACATTGAGAATACGACATAATTTCATTAATCAATTCAATCAAATATTAGATTCAAAAAATTTATTATCAAAGATAAAAGCCAATTCTAAAATTCCAAGGACTATCAAAATTGAAAAGACAACTCGACATAAAGTTTTACCTATGTTAATTGGATTAATATATTTTAAATATGGGCTGACAAAGACTTCTAAATTTGTTGATGAATGGGTGATTAGAGGTAGATGGTCAACTAATGAAAATTATAATCATAAAGGATTATTGGAAATTTATACAGATAAAAAAATGGAAGTTTTCTAAATAAGTAATTAAACAAATAGCAGCATATACATAAATTTATTGTAATAGAAATTAATTAATAAATAAAATCAACTTGTACATATATAAATATCTAATGTTGAAGCTTCTATATAGTTGTATAATTTAGGGTGGACATCCAAATGGAACAGGTCTCCAGGATGGGAATGTCTCAAATAAATATATCGAAGGTTTAACCCTTTTATTTTGAATGTACTCTTCAATATCAGACTCTACATCTTCTAATTCTTTTGTAGTATATTTGTTATCAATAACCCAAAATTTATTCATGATATTCTCTAATTTCAAAAATTTATCAATTAACCCACATTCTTTCATTAAATCAATATATTTCTCTTTCAAAATTAGAATACAAAGTTTACTAATTTCACAACTATTTTGAAATTGATTGATACAAATCTCTATATTTGAATTATTGACAATATCAATATTTTGTAGTATCCACGTTGTCCAACCAATACACTGTCTATATTCACATTCATTTTGTAAATATTCAATATTTTGATTATCTAAAATCTTCTTTTCAGTATATACTGGGTCATATTTAACAATATATTTTTTAGTTGATAAGTCAAATAATTTCTTCCATAATTTAAAGATAAATTTACCATCTAATTCTTTAAGAATATTACCCCATATCATACGTACACCAACCAATTGTTTTTCATTTAAATTTTCATTTTTCTCTCCATGTAAGATTAAATAATTTTTAAATAAGAGAATATTTATTATGAATTCATCAGGTTTAGTGGAAAGTAAATTTTGAAATTTTCTAATTTCATCTTGTAAAATATGTGTATTTGTTATTTTCTTTTTTTGAAGTTCATCTTTTCTTAATTTTCGAATACTTTTCAAAATATTTTCTAGATCTTTTATGTCATTTTCGACAATATTAGATTTATTATTTTTTCTTTTGAGTTCATCATTTTCTCTTTTAATTCTAATTTTCCTCTCATTTCGTATACATTCAATCCAATCATCTACTGTTGTATCTAAAAGATTTGAATGCTTATACTGATTTATAATATTTTCCCAATATTCTATTTGTAACCATTTTAATGCACGTAATGCAATTAATCTCATCATTTCTAAACTTGGTAATCTTTCATGTGTACTTACATGTCTTGATTCGACAAAATAATTTGGTAGTTTTAATTCATTTGCTAATTTATGTAAACTAATATTATATAAAGATTGTTGAAATGGGTCAAGTAATCCATTAACGAATTTAATTATACAAATTGAATATTGCATTCTCATTGAAAAATCAGATACTTCTGATAATTTACTTATTACTGGATATTTTTCTTCATAATTTAATAATTTAACACCTGTTTTCTCTTCATCATCAATAATTGCTTCAGTTAATAAGGCGGTCATTTCAATACTATGAGGTATTGGACCTTTAGTTAAATATGAACGTACTTTAGATATTGCAGATCTCTTTAAATCATGATATTTTGAATGATAAAAGTTATTATACAAAACCTCCAATTCCTTGGGAAATTTGTATGGTGTTAATTGGGGATTATTCATTGCAATGTGTTTAGATAATAAAAGTCTTTAAATCTTCAAAAAATAAATGGAAAAAACATGTTGATGGAGCCAAAAAATAAAATATTTTTTTTTTTTCAAAAATTTCTCTGCGTTTTGCCACATTTGTTATCTATACATAATTTAAAGCAGATGTTTCTTTGTTGCAAGAAAAGATATATTCTCTGAATACCATAATTATAAAACAGTTATCGAATAAACAATGTCATATTTTACTATTGGTTCTACTGGATTGGTTGGAACACATTTTTTAAATAAAGCATTAGAATCATCTAATGTTAATAAAGTATTTACACTAACTAGAAGAGAATTCAAGATTGAAAATGATAAACTTAATAAAATTATTTCAAAAAATACTGATGAATGGAACGAAATTATAAAAGAGAGTAAAGATGTTCCTGAACATTCAACATTTTTTTCATCATTTGGTACAACACGTAAAATTGCAGGATCAGCTGAAAATTTTGTTAAGATTGATCACGGAGTTAATATTTCATGTTTTAAAGGCGCAAAAGAGTCTGGTAAATATAATACTGCAATTATTGTTTCATCAACTGGGGCTGATAAAGATTCATATTTCCTTTATATGAAAACTAAAGGTCAATTAGAACAAGATATAATTGATTTAAAATTTGATAGAACTATAATTTTAAGACCTGGAGTTTTATTAGGTGAACGTGAAACATCCAAAGGATTCAATAATTCAGCTGCAGAATTTGTTGGTTCAAGAGTTAGGGGTACATTTTTAGGTAATTTATTAGGATATCCGGTTTATGCAGAAGAGGTTGCAAAGGCTGCATTAAAATTAAGTCTTGAACCAATTAAGACACCAGGTGAAGTTATAACAATTTCCAGTAAAGAAATTATCGATTTAGCTAAATCATAAGAAATATTTAGAATAAAGGAATTAATTTACATTTTCTGATTAGTGATTTATATTAATAAGAATTATTTATTTTTATTTTTATATATATATATAACATAATAATTATTAATTATGATAAATTTTTTTTATTTATCTATTTATTTAAGATTAAAGTTGAAGATCATACACAAGTAAAATAAGACATTTATCTTAATTTAGTGAAACCAATATCTTTTGCTTTTTCTCTGAAACATTGTCTGCACATGTTAATACCGTATTTTCTGACTAAACCAGAGTGGGAAGAACAAATTCTACATTGTCTTGCACCTTTAGCATTGTTTCTTGGGTGTGAGAACCAAACGTTTTCGTGAGCCATTTTTCAATCTGTTGTAAAAAGAAATAAATTTAAAGATATAAGTTAGTATTTAGTTTAGGTATTTTTTATTAATTAAAAAGATGAATAACTGGAAAGATTTTTTTATTCACTTTTGATGCTGTGTCAAATGCATAATAAAGTATTGTTTGGATAAAATTTTGGAAGTTTATTATAATAATGTTCATATCACTCCATTTTGCTTTCAAGGATCTTCCATTAATATGATATTACTAGTGATTTTTCTGTATTGATATAATTTATCATTTTCGTATTTTTTTAATTCTGGTGTTCAATAAATTCATGATTTAATACATTAGATATCAATATATATATTAAAATAACCCCAGTTCAAACTACTCTTTAAATTTTTTTATAATTATTTCACTCTAACTGAATATATTTCTAACTGAATTTCAACTTGTTTGATTTTTAACATATTTCATTTACTTCATATCAACAAATTCAATCATTCATTTATCTAGTACTTCATCTTCTCTATTGAATATAGTAGTCATACATACTGTTTATATGGATTGTGGATCAGATATGTCTTTAGAATAAAATCTTTGAAAGTCCTGTAAAACTCTTCAAACAAATCTTTCAATATTGATATGTATTCAATGTGTATAGTTTTTTTTTTCACCAGCTCTGCTCTCAGCAAACCAAACGCTCCTCCTACACATTCCACACACAACGTGCACAGTAAGAGCGAGACACAGTGGGAGGCACAGTGAGAGCTCAGCGAGGAACGGGGAGGGCGAATATTTTCTCACATTTGAGAACAATGCAGAAAACAGTTGTGACTGCGAAATTATCGTCTTTTGTGTGAGGTGCGAGGGTTATGTTTGTATTTTTGAAAATTTACAACATCATCACGTGATGCAAAAGAAAGAGAGTTTCACGTGACCACAGCGCGACAAATTAAGCTGTCGTAAAAATTTGCTTACGTAAGTTTTTATTTTTTATTTTTTATTTTTTATTTTCTTAAAATTTTTTTTTTTTTTTGCAATACAAGTGAAATTTTTCAGATAAAAAAAAAGTACTATAACGATCAACTAAATAACCATGTGTTCTTGCATTTTTTACATCCATTTTTCACCACTACAGACAATCAAAGATGGCAGGTCACAGATCAACATTGAAGAAAGCTAACAAGGCCTTCAAAAGCCCCCATTCCTCTAAAAGATCATTAAAAGCATTAAATAAGGGTAAAGTTGAAAAAGTTGTCGCAAATAATAAAACAATTAGAGTTACAACTAAAAATGAACGTAAAAATCATAATAATCAATTAAAAAAGAATAAAATTGAAAAAAATTTACAAATTCAATCATTATTTAATTCAAATAAAATTGAAAAAATAATTACAATTTTACCATTAACTAAAAATCAATCACCATATGAAATAATTTCATTAATTTTAAAAGATGAGTTAAATTTATCAATTGATGAATTTACTAAAAAATTAAATGGTAAAAATATTTTCGAAATTTCATTAAAAAAATTTAAATCAAATTTAAAATTCATAATCCCAAATTTAAATGATTTAATTTCAATTTTAGATGCTTGTAAAGTTTCCGATTTTGTAATTTTCGGTTTATCATCAATTGAAGAAGTTGATCCAAATTATGGTGAACAAATTATTAGAGCTGTTGAGGCTCAAGGTATTTCAACAAGTTTTGCAGTTTTACCAGATATCGTTTCAAATTATCCAAAAAAGAATCTTCAATTAGATGTTTATAAATCTTTATTCTCATATTATCAGCATTTCTTCCCAAATGTTGATAAATTATATATTTTAGAAAATAAAAATGATAGTTTAAATTTACTTAGATCTCTTTGTCAAAAAATTCCAAAAGGTATTCATTGGAGAGATAATAGAGGTTATTTAATCGCTGATCATTTAGATAAAATTTCAGGTAATTCAGAAAATGAAAATTTATTAATAATTGATGGTATAGTTAGAGGTACTGGTTTTAATATAAATGGTTTAATACATTTACCAGGTTTTGGAGATTTCCAAATTGAAAAAATTGAAAAATTCGAAGTTCATAGTGATAAAATTTCTGGTATTAATGAAACAATTATTCCAACAAATAATGAATCTTTAAATATTTTACAAGATAAAGATAATGATGATTTATCAATGGATGAAATGGATGATGATGCAAATGATTATGATGATGATGGAGATTATGATGATTGGAATTTAGTTGAAAAGAAAGTTCAATCAAAAACTAGAAGGTTACCTAAAGGTTTATCTGAATATCAAGCCAAATGGATGAAAGATGAAGAAATTGAAGCAATGATCAAAGAAGTTGGATACCAAGATGATGATGACAACAACAATAATAATAACAACGAAACTGCAAATGATTCTATGAATGATGATGTAAATCAAGATGAAATCGATGATGATGATGATGATGACGACGAAGAAGTAATGGAAATGGATATTTCACCAGAAGAACATGAAAAACAATTACAAGAATACAGAAAAAGAGAACGTGAAGAACTCGATTTCCCTGATGAAATTGAATTACGTTATGATGAAATTGCAACTGATAGATTATCAAAATACAGAGGTGTCAAATCTTTAGCCTCATGCTTTTGGGATTATGATGAAAAAGACGAAAGAAGACCAGAAAATTGGTTAAATTACTTAAGAGTTAAAAATTATAAAATTTATAGAAATCAACTTTTAAAAAAATTCAAATCAACTGTTAATGTTAATGCTGGTGATAGAATAAGGATAACAATTAAATTCAATGATTCTGATTTCCAAAAACTTTTAGATCCTAAATTAAAACCATTTGTAATTTATTCATTGTTACAAAACGAAAATAAATTATCAGTTTGTAATTTTTCAATTCAAACTTGGGAATCTTATGAAGAACCAATCAAATCAAAAGAATCAATGATTGTTCAATATGGATTCCGTAGATATTTAATTAATCCATTATTTTCACAACATACCAGAAATGCCAATAATGTTGCAAAATTCCAAAGATTTTTACATAAAGGTCAAGTTGCAGTTGCAAGTGCAATTGTACCAATATCATTTGCAAGTGTTCCTGCACTATTTTTCAAATCAAATCCTGACGGAAGTAACATGGAAATTTTGTGTCAAGGTACTTTTGAAAATACTGATTTTACAAGAATTTTGGTTAAGAGAGTTGTACTTACAGGTGAAGTTTTCAAAATTCATAAAAATGTTGTTACAATTAGATTTATGTTCTTTAATTCAGATGATGTTAATGCATATAAAAATGTTCCACTTTTCAGTAAAATGGGTAGATCAGGTTTTATCAAAGAATCTTTAGGTACACATGGTGATTTTAAAGCATCATTCGATAGTAAATTAAATCAACAAGATATCATTGGAATGGAATTATTCAAGAGAGTTTGGCCAAAACAAGGTTCTTTAGCTCCTTTTTAATATTATTCAAAAAGTTGTAATAAATAAAGTATAAATCTAAATAAATGCATATAAATATGTAGAAAGATATATAAATGTACTAAATAGGAAACTTAGCCGAGCAAGCATGAATATGAAATTGCACACACAGGAGAAGATTAAAAATTTTCAATATTCACAAATAATGATTATATTAATATTAATGTAGTTGGTATCTGATTTGAGTTAAAATAGATTTTTATTATAAAACCTAATTGCTGAACTCTACTAAAAATATGTTACCATTACACTCGACGAATAACCATACAACTTATACATGTTTATCATGTCAAATCCAATTTCCCTCCACCGACTTACAAAGAGTTCATATGAAGACTGAATGGCATAGATATAATTTAAAGAGAAGAGTTGCACAATTAGGTCCTGTAAGCAATGAAATATTTCAAATTAAAGTTGCAAATAGTAAGGACAAAATTAAATATGATGATTTTGGATTTGTAATTGAAGAACCAAATAAGAAATTAAATAAAAAGAAAAATAATTCATTAAGATATGATTTATTACACAGAGGACGTGAAAATTTAACTGGTAATCATCTTAATAGAGAACAAAGTCCAGCTGGATCTGAGATTTCAGAAATTTCAACCTTTTCACTAGGTACATTAAAAAGTACAAGTGATGTTGAAGACGATACAGATGATGCTAGATCTGAAATTTTACAACATTCTCGTAATAAAATTGATTCGGATTATCATACTGACGATTATTTAACGGAAGAATATCAAACTGATTCAGACAAAGAATTTGAACTTAAAAAAGAGATAGAAAAACCATTGGATTTAAATATTTGTTTTTACTGTGGTGCATCTTTAGAAGATTTAGATTCCAATATTAATCATATGTCAATAAATCATGGATTATATATTCCTGAAATTAAATATTTGACTGATAAAAATGGATTACTAAGGTTATTATCCGATACAATTACGTTAGATAAAGAATGTATTAAATGTGGTTATACAAGTAATACATTATTAGGTATTAGACAACATATAGCTGCAAAAGGTCATGCTTGTATACCATACGAAACTAAAGAAGAGAGACAATTATTTAGAAGATTTTATACTTTTACCGATGAAGATGCTAATAATTCTGATGATGAAGCTAACGGGGAAAATTTAGAAGATAATATATATGAAAATACTACTGATGAATATACAACAGTTACAATTGATTCATCAGGTGTTGAACTTGCATTACCAAATGGATCAAGGTTAGGTCATAGATCAATGATCAGATATTATAGACAAAATTTTCCACGTTCCGAAAGAAGATTAAGTGAAGGAGAAAGAACTATAAGTGTAATCAATCAAGAGAATGAAAAATTAGCCAAATTAAAAGAAGTTACAAAACATAATAAAGAAATTAAAAAATTAAGTATTATTAATAATAAAATTACAAATAAGAATTTATCACAAAATAGTTTACAATATCAAAATAATTTAGAACACTATAGAAATCAAAGATTTGGTTGATTTGTAATAGAACTTGTTTCCAAAGGTTGGTCATTTTGAAACATTTGTAGATAATCAGTTTTATTGTTATTATCATCATTTCCATTAAAATTATCGTTATTATTATTATAGTTATTATAATTTTCTGATTCAATTATTAAACCTTTATCGTTAGATATAACTTCATCAACTTGATTATTTTCATTATTTGAATCTAAAAGTTTTAAGTTTTGTAAATTTTCTTGACATTGATTAAAATATTCTAATAACTTATTGTTATAATTTTCATCAATATTTGAACTTTCTCCTTCTGCTTTTAATTCATTATCAGATTTATTATTATTATTATTATTATTATTTTCATTATGGAAAGGTAAATTAGTAATAGAAGATATAGCATTTAATCTATTTTGCAATATTTTAAAGGAATTTGATTGAGGTAATAACATCAATAAACCATATAAACATTTGAATAAATAAATATTTGATATTGGATCTAATAAATCCAATCTCAATTTGGCAAAAATTGGAGATTCTAATAATTGAATTAATAAATCCAATTGAACTAATATATTAATATTAATTTCATATTTAACCATTTGATTTATAATTTTATAACTTAATTCATAATTTGATGTTAAAAATGTTAAGCATAATAAAGAAGGAGAATTTAATGACCAGCATTTAAATAAATTTTCAAATAAATCAAATGAATCTTTATCATTTAAATTATTGTTAATTAATTTTTTCCTTAAATCGACTAATTCAGGGGCAATTATTAAATTATTATTTAAAATTTGAATCATAATTGAAGTAAATTTTGAATTTTTATTATTAGTTGAAAATTTTGTTAATAAAACTTTTGATAATGAATTATAGACTCTTTCAGAATTTAATGATTTACAAATTTTTTTAATTATAAAATCTGATTTTGAATCTAATAATTTTGAATCATTTTGGAATAAATCTAATAAATCAATCATAAAATTATTAAAATATTTATCATCTGATTGATTTGAAATTCTTGATAATAAATCTAAAACTTTATTAATTATTTTTTCATTTGAACAATTAAGAGTTTTTAATAAAATTTTGAAAATATTATCAGTAAATCCCATAAATGTAACTGGATCTTTTTTTTGTAACATTATAAGCCAATCTAATGAATTTAATTTAGTTAGATTATTTAGATTTGATTTTTTATTATTACCATTATTAATATCATTTTTGTTATCATCATCATCGTCATCATCATCATCATCATCATCACTATTACTATTAATATTGTTCTTTTTAATATTTTTATTGTTAAAATGTACATTATTTTTTAATAATTCATTTGATAAATTACTAATTAATAGGGTATAATTTGTCTCATATTGATTTGTTGAAACTAAATTCATTAAATTTGAATTTAATTGTAATGCCATTTCTTGTAAATGTGGATTATTATCAGAGATTATATTTAATAGAATTATTAATAATTTTGGTATTAATAAAATAAATGATTTAGGTGAAATAATCAATAAATTAATTAACCAATCTAGAGAAATTAATTTAATTAAATCTTCATTTGATTCTAAATTGTTGACTAATATATCGATAATTTTTGGATAATCAATTATAGTATTTTGGCCGGGGATATATAAACCACTATTATCATCGGCTTCAGTTTGAAGATCTTTACTATCATCATTGGTGTTTTTGTTATTATTATTATTATTAATGCTGTTGTTGTTGTTGTTATTATTATTATTTGCATTTGAGATTGAAATTGATTTAATTTCATGAATTTTTTTAATTTCTTGTAATAATAATTTTAAGAAATTTTCAGTTATAATTCTAACATCTTTTAATGGGGATTTTAAATATGACAATAAAGGATCTAAGAAAGAAGGTAAATAAGATATTAATTCTAAATCTGGTATTGAATCTAATAAGATTAACCAACTTACAATAAATAATCTTGTATAAGTATTTGTTGCATAAATTCTTTCCTTTAATAAAGGTATAAATTTTGATAATGAAAAAGCTTTAGTTGATTGAATTTCATAAAATTGTAAATTATTACCATTTTTATCATTTATAAAAGAATCTTTAATCTTTAATTTATTTGGATTATTATTTATAATTGAAATATAATTTGTTGATTTATCACATACTATATCTTTAATTAATCTATCTAAAATATCAGCACCATTTTTAACACTATTTTCAACATCTGCAACTAATTTACATAAAATATCGAAAATTTCATTAAAATATATTAAAATTTCACCTTTTGCAACTTTTGCAATATTATATAAAGCTTCACAAGCATAATATCTAACATTTGGATCATTATCACCAAAGCAAGCAATAACTGGATGAATTATACTATTTAAATATTTTGGTAATTCATTTGGACCCAAAGCAATTGAAATTGCAGCTAAACCAATTAAACCACCATATCTTGCTTGTGGTTCATGAATATCATAAGCAAATTCATTCCTTAATTGTCTAATAATTAATTGAATTTTTTCAGTATCATTATTATTTAAACAATCAGTTACAATCCTTTCTAATTCTAAAGCTGTTGCCTTTCTCTTTTCATAAATTCTATCGGTTAAACCTCTTTTCAATGTTTTATCCATTATATTGGGCGATTCTTTGATAATGGTTAATGGATTGATTGATTGATTGATTGATTGATTGATTGATTGATTGATTGATTGATTGATTGATTGATTGATTTATGTAAAAGCAAACAAGATAAACATCAATTATAAATATATAAATAATAATATTTTAACTATGTACACGCTTACATAATTTGTCTATATAAATTTAAAGTGGAGGAGGCCATTTCTAATTATTTATTTTATTTACACACTATACACAAAGAAAAAAACATTTATTATATAAAAATAGAGATGATTATTTTTGAAGTGATTGTAATATTTGAACCACTTTGATATTGGTGTCTAAGAATCTGTTAAGACAGTTAGAGACACATGCTTCCTCAACAGAATCTAAATTACCTGATGTGATATCATTTGTAACACATTTCTTAAAACACATATCAGTAAATTGTGTAACTGAGGATTGAATCTTTGCTTTTGAAGATTCTGCTTGAATGAAACCTAAAACTTCCTTTCTGGCATTATCATCTAATTTTTCCAATAAAGAGGTATCGACTTGACTCATCCTGGACTAATGTATTGACTGATTGTTCTCTGTAGTGGTATCGTATCGATGAAAAGAGTGTGGATAGAGCAGGAAATTGTGTGTGTATCCGTGAAATATTTCACATATTATGACAAAATTTGACAAAATTTCACAAATTTGACAAAATTCGCTCAGCTTTTTCACTTCTTTTCCTTTGTCAGCACTTTCTTCACTTTAATGTTTTTATTATAAAGTGATATGCCGTTTAGTATGTTAATAACATATTGTGCATCCTTTTCGTTGTTTAACAAAACAAATGCAAAACCTTGTGGTTTACCACTGACTCGATCTTTTGGTAATTTAACCTTTTGAACAGGTGCAAATTGCATTATCAACTCATAAAGTAATAATTCATCAACTTGTGTATCTAAATTACCAATGTAAACTGTACGGTCCTCTTCTAAACTCATTGTGATGGTTAGTTCTCCTCTTAATTTAAAAAATATACTGGAAGAATATAATGTATTGATTTGATGATGGATAGAAAACATGGTTTCAATTCAATTAATTTATTTATTTACTTATTTATTATTTTAAGGTGAAATTGATTTCTTCTCTTTAAGAGCGAAGCACAATAAAAGTAAAACTACCATGCGCCACCTTTCTATATCTTTAAATAATATAAATAATATACATCACATGATTCACAATTTTTGTGTGGCGGAGCTATTAGAGTCTATCACGTGCTCATTTTTGAAAATTTTGATCTTTAACATAAATTTACTGTAAACAAATATATAACCTATTTTTAACACCTTTTTTTTGAATATTTCGAATCAACTATTCAAAATACAAGACAATGGATATCGAAGAATCTATACGAAATACACAAAACGCTTTAGTTATTGCACACAATAAATTATCTTATATAAATGCATTATCTTCAGCTCACAAAATAAACAAAAGGAAATCTCAAAAGCTAAGGATTTTAACGTATCTAAGACAACTGAAATTAATACCCTTGTTAAATTCAAATTCAAAATCTGTTAAATCTTCCTTAGCAAATACAGATTTGCAATCCCATGTTCTAACATTATCAAATCATTCATCCAGTGATTTGATTTCAAATCAACTATTTATTCAATCAAATTTATCAAATTTATTCAATAATTTATTAGATAATTTAAATACTAATGTTAATATTAATAAAAATAAGAATAATGAAAAAATTTCAAATAATGAAAAATTAAACCTTTTGCTGTTAAAAATAAACAATTTAAAATTAAATTCAAGAAATTTATCCTCTTATATTAAAATTTTGATTAATGAATATTTATTCAACAAAGAATTCTCTTATTTGTTCTCAGATTTTGATACTGATTCTTTAAAATCACGTAAACAAAAATTCTTAAAATTATTAGAAACACTTTTAAATAATAATATACTAAATCAAAATTCTTCAAATCCAATTTGGTTAACTCTAAGTTCAATGGATGACCCTTTAATAAGATTTTTAATCTTAAATAGATTAATTAAAGTTCATCCAACAATACCAAATAAAATTAGATTAAATGATTTAAGTGTAGATTTATAATCAATTAATTATTTATTATTATATAATTATATATGTGTATATTTTATTCATTTTATTGTATCATATTTTAATTCTTTTAGTAAAAGAAAATTCTACGTAATATAGAGGCACAACCATAAACATATCCAATTTCATTATCGGTAATTTCACGATTTTTGCTATCATAACATGTAATTAAATATCCATTACTTTTAAAAAATAATTCAATACTTTCATTCTTATCTAAATTACTCTTAATCCTTCTCTTTCTAATTAATTTATTACCATATCTATAAAATGGTAAACAAAAACCACAACGAAATAAAACATTATCATCATTTTTACAATAATAATTAAGTCCATTTATACTTCTAATCGATTTACCATAAAATTCATTATCATAATCATTTTCAATTACTTTCCCAATATTTTCATTCTTACTTTTAATTCCAACAATCTTCATTTGCATATTCCCAAATTCGTCAATATTGTCAAAACCTTCTTTATTCCATTCAATTTTATCCTTAAATTTATACTTCTCAATTTCAATCTCCCTTTCATTAACCGGATAAAATTGTTGATTAATCCAGCAATATTTAGATTCTTTAATATTAATTATAAATATACTTTCATAATCTAATTTTTTAATTAATATATCACATAATATATTAGCTGCTTTCCTTAAATTATCACATTTACTTAATTGATTCCAAATATTTAAATCAATTAAATCATCATATGGAAAACTAAATTTACTAAATTTTAAATTAGAATTATATTTATATGAATTTCCACTACCATCATTTTCAAATATAATTTCATCATTAAATTTATTATTACTAGTTGCTCTACCATAAATTTCTAATAATCTCATACTATTACTATTACTATTATTATTATCATTGTTATCAGTATTCAATGTTGTTGTTAAACTAGTAGAATCTAATAATCTTTTCGTAGAATTTATTGTATTACCTTTAGAATGATCATTGGATTTCTTCTTAACAGATGATTCTAAATATTCCATTATTTCAGAACTCATTTTCTTCATTATTTTAATTGTAGATTCTTCAACATTATTTCTTGCAAATGAATCGAAGATTGATAAAACCCCAATTGCTTGTTTATTAGATGTAATTAATGGAATACCAAGATAAAATCTAATATTTGGTAATCCCTTAACAATTGGATTAGATTTAAACCTCCAATCTTTTATCGTATCTAAAATTAAAAAAAAATTATTAGATAAAATTGTATGTGAATCAATTGATGCTTGCCTTGAACATTTATCAAATCCTAATCCACGTTCAAATTTGATAACTTGAAATCTTGAATCTATTAAACTTAATGAGGCTCCACTACAGTTAAACATACTAGTCAGTTTTTTAAGAAGCATATTAAATCGATTGGAATGATCCCAATGTGGTAAATTCATAAATTTTTCAACACTATTTAATCTACGAATTTCATAATATGCTTCAGGTGCTTTCAAAAATGATATACCTTCTAAGGAATTAGGACATTCAATGGTTGATAAATTTTCTTTGCCTAGTGCATAATATTCCAAAAACATTTCTTTTGTAAACGGTGATGCTTCTAAATTAGAATCTTCATCACTCATTAAAATTAAATTTCTATTACTGAAATTGTTTATATTATTACTACGATCATATTCAGTATTGCCAATATCATCAATCAGCTTTTCCTTGGAATTATCAAAGGTAAAATGTTTGGTAGGTATACCCATTTTAAGTTTTTTAGATGGAATTTTATCTTGGAGTAACAGATCTGCAATAACTGGTTTCTGTGGATTGAATCTTTGAGCACTGATTGGCATTCTACGAGCTCAGGTATATATATAGCAAAGAGTTTACCGTGATGTATAACACTTTATTAAGAATGAACACCTTTAGTTATGTGATGAATACAATACCTAAAAAACCAAAACATTAAAAGATTAATTGAAACTGCTCCCTTAATTTAATCCCTCCGTATAAATCTTTTTTTTTACTCACATTAATTTTATTATAGTATATTTATGGCTTTATAGAATAATTTATACATACAACACAAGAAATGAAAATAATATTACAAGTTTACTCTTGCATCTTTTCATCTCCATCATTATCTGTTTTACTTTCCTCTTTAGATTCAGAAGCATTAGCAGCATTAGCAGCAGCAGCAGCCTCCCTTTCTTTCCTTGTATTTTCTTCTTCTAATGACAGTCTGATAGCCATTGCAAGTTCTGGATCCATATTTGGATCGTCCATTCCAAAATCAAATTCACCAGCTCCACCAACTCCTGATGCACCACCAAAATCTCCAAATTCACCACCATTCATATTATCCATAGAATCTTGTTCTCTTAAAATCGGAGTTTTATCAACTTGTTCATATAATAAGTATGGACCTTGTGGAATTGTAACTAAATGTGATGTACTATTACCATTATCTATAATATTCATAAATTCTTCTAATTTTGATAGATTCGTTTGTTGTTCACCAAAATTTATAAAATCAATAGATATATTATTTTTCTTTAATTTAATTGCTAAATTATTTAATTCCTCCGAACTTTCACTAATTGGTGATCCAACAAATACAATAATTCTTTGTTTTTGATTCTTATTTTGTCTATTTCTTAATGCTAAACATGCAACTTGAATTCCATCACTTAATTTGGATTGACCTTCAATTTTACTTGAATGTAATTCACTTAAAATTTGTCCATAATTATTCGTTAAATTACTTAATACAATTGGTGAATCACCGGCCATTGTCATTAAACCGACAACATTCTCAGGATTTGAGTTGGTCTTTCTTCTAAATATAAGTTCCACCGTATCTAATTGAGCTTGGTATCTGAAAGGTGTATAATCACCATTTCTCATATATTCTGAGTTATCAATGATAACCATAGTCGCCTCTAAAACCATCTTGTATTATTCTTAGTATTCTTCCTATTACTCTTAATCGGTATAGACTGTGATGATAGTATCTTATATTTTCATTAAAACATTACTGAACTGATGTGCCATAGGAAGAGAATTTAATGAACTTCATCAACATTTGCCACTCGATCACCGCGTTCACAGAAAAAGTAAAATGAAAATAACATGAGAAGAAGATAAAAATATATTTCTTATAGTGGCATATTTATATTAGGGCCTATTTAGTCCATCGTTTTTTTTTAAAGTATATGGTATGTATAATTATCTGTGAATAAGCAGACTTAACTGACAACATGGCTCAATCAACAAATATCAATCCTAAAAGTATAACGAAATCCAAAAAATTCACAAAAAGTCAAAAGGAAAAAATCATAAGACGATTTAAAGAGGAGATGGCTCAGAAAGAGAAGGATTTCCAAGTTTCCGTTGAAAATGAAATCAAAATGTTAAGAATGAAATTCAACAATAGAAGGAATAAGATATTGCGAAAGTTCTGGGATGTCAAATTAGAGGATATATTGAATGTCGAGAGAGAAATTTCAGATAATACAAAATTAACTCTATTTTATGTAATTAAACAATTGGATTTATTAAAAAAAGATCAAGAATCTAATTGAAATGTATAAACACAAATGTATATTAGTAGAATGTAATGATAAATTAGAATAATGGATATATTTTTTAATTAGATTAATAATTATTTAAATTTATATATGTATATATTTTTTAAGAGTAATTAACGAGAAGTAAACATTTTTACAATTTGAGTAAAGAATAATAAATAAGTAGAAAAAAAACAAAACAAAACAAATTAATGTGATTTAAAATTAATGTTCAACAACATCATCCCAGAAATATTTACCTTCTAAAGTTGGTTTAATTATACCAACTCTAATAACGAAATCACCGAAATGTTCACCATCTAATCTTTCGTTTGCCCATTTTGCAAACATTGGAACTAAAGTTGCTAATATTTCTTCTTCATTAACATTTGATTTGTAAATTTTATTAACACGTGAACCAATGTATGAACCACCTAACATTAAATTATAGAAACCATAAGATTTACCAACTAGTGCAATTTCAGCTAACCATGGTCTAGCACAACCATTTGGACAACCTGTCATTCTCATAACAATCGAATCATTTCTTAAACCTAATTTTTCTAATTCATCTTCTAATTTACCAATTAATACAGGTAAATATCTTTCAGCTTCTGCCATTGCTAAACCACAAGTTGGGAATGCAACACATGAACCTGATGATAATCTTAATGAAGAATGATTTAAATTATCTAAATTATAATCATGTAAGAATTTTTTAACATTTTCTAAATGTTCATCTGGAATATCACTTAATAAAATATGTTGGTTACCAGTTAATCTGAAAACACCAGCTTTATTATCTTTGAAATAATGTGCAATTTTTTGTAAACCAGTTTTTTGTGGTTTACCAGCAACATCTTCAATTCTACCATTTTCAATAAAACATGTATAATGGTTTAATCCAGTTTCATCCTTTGTCCAACCGAAATAATCAATATTTGATTCAATCTTATATGGTTTTGGATCTTTAAATTTATAACCTAATAATTCTTCAACTTTAGATTTATAAACTTCAACACCCATATCATCAATTGTATACTTTAATCTTGCATGTTTTCTATTCTTTCTATCACCATTATCTCTTTGAACAATCATAACTTTTTCACAAACTTCAACAACTTTATCATATTCAATAAAACCAAACATTGAACCAGTTCTTGGATAAGTTTTTGAATTATTATGAGTTGTACCCATACCACCACCAACTAAAACATTATAACCAATAATATTATTATTTTCAACGATTGCAATTAAACCAATATCATGAGCCCAACAATCAACATCATTATAAGGTGGCATTGCAATAACAACTTTGAATTTTCTTGGTAAATAAACTGGTGAATATAAAGGTTCTGCATCAACTAATGCATCACCACCAATTTTAATTTTAGCTGGTTCACCTTCAATACCTCTTTCAACTTCTTTTAAATCAGTTAACCAAATTTCATGATAAGCAGTTGTTTTTGGTAATAATCTAGCACTAATTAATTTTGATGTATAATCCATTTGTGAATGTAAATGACGATTTTGTGGTAATGCAGAAATCATAACATTTCTATTAACATCACCACATGCACCTAAAGTATCCATTGCAGTTGTATTAATTTCTCTAATTGTATCTCTTAAATCAGATTTAATAACACCATGTAATTGATAAGTTGCTCTTGTTGTAATTTTAAATGTATTATTACCCTTTGTATCTGCTAATTCATCAATTTTAAGCCATTGTTCAGGAGTTGAAACACCACCTGGTAATCTAACTCTAACCATAAATGAATAAGCTGGTTCTAAACCTTCTTTCTTTCTTTCTTCTCTAATATCTCTATCATCTTGCATATAAATACCATGGAATTTAGTTAATTGTTGATCAGTTGCAGAAATTGCACCTGTTGATTTATCAACTAAACCTTCAGCAATTGTACCTCTAAGGAAATTTGAATTAATTTTCATATCTTCATTTGTAATTGGAGCTGGTTCATCTGCATTTTCAACAGAAACACCTAATGATTCCCATAATTTTGGTTCCCATAAATTATAAGCAGTATTAAAACCATCATCAGCTTGATCATCACCTAAACCTAAATCACATAAAAATTTACCACCTAAAATTTCAATTTTTTTAGATAAATCTTTACATGGTTTATTAAAATAATGAGCATCTTCAGCTCTTGGCCAATATTTTGAATCACCTAAACCGAAAATTGCAAAATTAACATTAGCTAAATCTAATGTTGAATTTTTTAAATTTTCCCAGAATGTTTTACCACCATTTGGAAATTCACCTTGACCTGAAGTTGAAGTAATTAAGACAACATTTGTTTCTAATGATAAATCATCCATTGATAAATCATCCATTGATAATAATTTAACTTTTAAACCTTTATTAATTGCTCTTCTATTTAATTTATTTGCTAAATTAGTTGCATTACCACCATCAGATGCATAAGCAATTGTTAATGGAGCACCACTTAATTTTTCTAATAAATCTTTAAATGCATTTTTAGAATTTTCATTCACATTATTTGAAATTTTATTTTGATAAGAATTTAAATTATAATTTAATTTTGAATTTTTTGAAATAAGTAATGATAATTTATTTTCTCTATCAAGGAAATCTTGTAATTCTCTTTTAATAAAAGAAGAATCTAATTTAAAAATATCATCATTATTTTCTAAAAATGGATTAAATCTATATAAAGGCCAATAACCAATATCAACAACTTTTTTAGTTTCTTTTAACATATCTAAATAATTAATTGAATTTGGTAAATAAGCTAAAACAATTGAAGGACCATTTGAATAATTATTTGCTTCAATAAATGAAGTTAAAGCTTGAGTATAAGATGAATAAATTGCAATTGATGAAACATAAGAATTTTTATAATTCATTGCAAATAAACCAAGATTTTTTTTACCTTGCTTTTTATTAATTGAAGAATCAGAATCAATTATTAATAATTTAATTCTTTTATTATTTGATTTAAGAATTGAATGAAATGTTGATAAACCTAAATCATAAGACCAATTATCAGATCCTATAATCCAATTATAAGTTAATGTAAAATATTTTGAATATTCTAATAATTGAATTGCATTTTTTGAATTATCAATTTTTAATAAATTAATTAATTTTTCACCATCATAAATATCACTTGAATCTCTTGCTTTAATAAGCCAATTTGTTAATTCATTATTTAAATCACCATTAAAACTTGATAAAGTTGATTCAACTAATTTAATTAAATTTGATAATTGTTCTTCTTGATATAAAAATTTACCAAAAGAATAATCTGGTGATGAATTAATTTCAAAATCGTTTAAAATATTTAAATATTTTGAATCGATTGAATTTTTTAATAATTTTAAATAAATTCCATCTGTTGAATTTTCAAAATTTTGAATTGAATTAATTGAATTTTCATTAAATGATTTACCTAAAACTTTTGGTAAATTATTTAAAGAAATTGAAGATAATGAATCAACAATTGAATCAATATTTGATGAATTAATTTTTAAAATATTTAAAGGTAAAATTTCAATTTTTAAAGAATTTAATTTTGGTAAGATATTAATTAAATCTAAGAATAAAGTTTGAAATTGTAAATTAATTGAAGATTGTTCAATAATTAAGAATTTTTCAAATTTAATTGAATTTAAAATTTTTTCTAAATTTATTAAATTAAAAGGTCTAAAAATTTTAATTGAAATTAAAGCATTTGAAGAATTAAATTTTGAATTATTAATTAAATAATTTGGATTACCTAATAATAAAATTAAATCTTTAACTGAATTTGAATTTGAATTATTAATTAATTCAAATTCATTATATTTAATACCAGTAATTGAATTCAAAACATTTAAAGCGTCATTTAAATCATTTGAATCGAATGAATTATAAATTGAATTAATTGATTCAAAATTATATAATGAATCGATTTTATTTTCATTATCTTCGATATAAAAATGAATAACAGATTTATTCGAATTTTTTGATAATAATGAAGATAAAATTGTAAAATCTAAAGATTCTTTTAAATTCGATGAAATTAATACATCAAAACCTAAATCTTTAACAGCAGTTACAATTGAAAAATCATCATTTGAAATTTTAATATTAAGATTGAAAATTTTTGAATTATCATTTTTTAATAATAAAGGTAATGATTGAATGAATTTTTTTGAGTCTAAATTAACAACAATTGATTTTTCTTCATCAATAAATGTTAAACAATCATTTGAAGATAATTTTTCACCATTTTTTAAGTCATTTTCAAATGATGGATCAACAATATATAATTTAGCACTTGAAACTTTTGATAAAGTTGAAGCAATATCAATAATTGCTTGATCTTGTTTCTGTGCCATCTTTTACTTGATTAGTGATTTGATAAGATGAGAAAAGAGGAAAAAGACTTGGAAGTAGGAAATGGAAAGTAGAAAGAAGAAGAGTTGAAAGGAATTATATAATAATAATAATAAACATGATCATCACCTAATTAAATTAATATCCAGTGAAAATTCATGCAATGGAAATTGAAATTTCTCAAATCGCCGGAGAAAAAAAAAAATGTTTGAAAGAAAAAAGGAAAAAAAAGGCGCCACAGTTTGAAACCCCGATTAATATTTGGCTGCGGGTCACGTGCACACGCGCAATTTCATGAAAAACTATTTTGACAATAAAAAAACAGTCAAATTGTTAATTATTAAAAGATAAAGATAAATTTAAAGATAAAGATTAATTTAAATATAAAGATAAATATAAGTAAATATATAAAGAGGGAAATAAAGATAAGTAAATATAAAGGGAGATAAATAATTAAATAATTAAATAATCAATCTATACAGTAGTTGGATCTCTTTTATCGAATTTTAAAATTAAATCATCCATTGGGAAAATTGTTGCAAAGACTTTAACTTTTTCACTTAATGGTGTAACTGTATGTTTAAAATCTGTAAACATACAAGCTTTACCAATTAAAGCTGTAAAACTCATCATAACATAAGTTTGACCTAAACAAACATGAGTACCAGTACCGAAAACGAGCCAATTTTTTTTAGCCTCAGATGCTTTTGAACCTGGAACCCATCTTTCAGGTATAAATTCTTCAGGATTTTCATAAACTTCAGGATCATGTAATGCAGGATAAACAGATGGTATAATCATTGCACCTTTTGGAACTGTATAATTTTCTGTAACTGGATAAGATTTTTTAGCAACATAAGGAACCATTATAACTGGTGGTCTAATACGTAATGTTTCTTTAACGACCATATTTGTATATTCCATTTTATCAATTAATTCAGGTGTTAATTTAACATTTGGATCACCATTTCTAATTCTTAATTGTTCTTCTCTAATTTTTTTAGCAATTTCAGGTCTATCTGCAACAATTTGAAATAACCAACAACATAATGATGATGATGCATCTTGTGAAGCGAATAAAAATGTGAAAACAGCTTCTGAAATTTCTCTATTACTAAATAATCTAACTTTTGATTTAATTTCATTATTTTCATTTTTAATTTCACCATTTGATTCATACATTGATAAAATCCATTCATCCATAACACAATTTGGCTTTTTACCTTTTAAAATTTCATCTTTTGACATTTGAGCGCAAACTTCGAAAATTTTCATTGATTGATCTGCAATAACTTTACCATACCAAGTTTTAGTATATGGTATAATAATTGGGAAATTAACTAATTCTAAAGCAGCTGTAACTTTATAATAATTATCTGCAATTAATTTAATTTGTTCTTCAGTAATATAATCACCACAAAATGTTCTTAAAGAAATTGCGCACATATATTCTCTAAATTCATGAAAGAAAATAATTGGCTTTTCCTTACTTAATTCAACAAATTTATCTAAATATTTATCCATTACTTTTTCTTGTTCTGGAATATAATTTGCTAATGCTTTTTTAGTAAATAAAGGATTTAAACCTTTTCTATAATCAACATGAGCTTTACCATCAAGGAAAACCCAATTTGTTGGTCTTAAAATTTTAACTGCAACATCAACAACACAAGGTTTAACAAATGATGGTGATTGAAAAATTTTTCTAGCTAATTGAGTATCTGATGCAATAACTACAAATTTATGAAAAATTGAAACACATGATAATGGACCTGAATTCCATTTTGCAACATATTCTTCAAATTTTGGATCTAAACTTTCTAAAAATGGTCCAATAAATGGCCAAATTTTAAATCTTGGACCTGCAATTGAACCTTTATTAATTTGATAACTAATTTGATCATAAGTAATTGCAACAATTAATAATGTTAAAAAAATTTGAAACCATGAAACTGATGAGAAAAAACTTGAATTTTCAACTAAATTTGAAAATTCATTAGTTGAATTTGAAACAGTTTCAAATGTTGCTGATTGAACCGCTTCCATAATAAAATGATGGTTTTAAAAAACGAATGAAATAATTAATAAAATAAGGTAAAAGAAGATAGATAAGAGAACAAAGAAGAAAAGAAGAAAAAGAGTGTAGCAGAAATATACAACAAACGAAATCATCAAACAGACAAATAGTAATAAGACATAGTGTAATTTGAAATTGCACACAATAACAAAAACAAGAATTGTTTAGTGTTTTTTTTTTTTATTTTTCGGTTCGGTTCTTCTTTTTATTTTTTATTTTTATTTAAAATTATAAACGATTTATACGATTTATACGAAATTTTTTATACGATTTATACGAAGAACACACACACACATACACGCTTACGTAAGTTCACGTGACGCAGTGGATTTTAAAATTAATTAATTAATTAATTAATTAATCAATTATAAAATATAATTAAATTTTAATTGGTAAAACAATTTCATTATTTTCAATAACGACATTGTTCCATAATAAAGTTATAATTAATGCAAATACGAATTCAATCGAATAAGCAATAGTTGCAGATTGTGCAGTTGCACTAAATATTTGAGCACCGAATAAAACAATTGAGAATGAAAATGTTAAAAATCCAATTGTAATATAAAAAATATTTTTTAATTTTTTATCTTTAATATTATAAGATGTTAAAATTGACCAAAGAATTGAAATAATGAAAATAATTAAAAATTCAATATAAATTAAAATACTTAAAAAATCTCTTTTTGAATCACCAATTAATGAATAAATATTTGAAGTTTCCATATCAAATAATAACATTTCTAAAATTAAAACAATTGAAAAAATTCTTGAAATATAAAGTTTTAAACTTGAACTTTTTAAACCACCAAACCAAGCACCAGCTGAGAATATCATTAAATTATAAATTAACCAAACTGTTATAAAAGTTGTTGAAATTAATGAAAATAAATTTGAAATTGGTACAATAAATGAATCTGTACCATAACCAAATTTATTTAAAATTAAATAATTTAACATTGTAAAAAAATAAGTTAATGAAGTACCAAAATGGAAAATTATAAATTTATATTGTAATGTAAATTTTTTATATTTAAGTGAATCTAATGAAATTGAAGTTTTATCATTTTGAATTTTATAATAAATTGAAATTAATAAATAAATTCCAACTATAAAATAAATAATTGAAAAATATAATGAACTAAACATTCTATTAAAATCACTTACTAATAATTTACCAAAACTTTGTTGCCAATCAACTTCAATTCTTAAAGATTCTTGAGATTCAGGTATTGAAGTTGTTAAAAACATTATACAATAAATTGATGATTTATCTAATTGATAAATATGATTATCATCTTCATTTGATTTACCATTTAATTTTAACATAAAACTTTCAATTGGATAACTAAAAGAATTTGAATCAATTAAATCAGATAATGATTGTTTCTTTAAATGATCTTCATCAGATTCATGTTCACAATAACCATTTGATAATGCATATTCATCACAAACTTTATAATAAGGATTTAAACCAATTGTAACTTTATTCATATCTTCACCACCCATAATTAATGTATAAACTTCACATTGTTGATCAACACCTTGAGTTTCAGTTAATTTAATTTTAATTAAAGGTTCTTGAGTATAAAAAAATTTTTGAAGAAAATTTTCAGAATTTGAAACGTAAGCACAAGTTTGTAAAACTTGATTATTTTTAACATCATAAAAATCAGTTAATGCATTACAACATGATGATGATAATAATAAAAATAAAGATAATAATAATGTAAATATTGATAAATTTGATGATGGAATTAATTTGAGTGAACTCATTTAATTATTAATCTATAATTTATAATTTATTTATTTATTTATTTAATATTTTAAAGCAAAAGAAAGGAAGAAAGAAACAAAGCAATTTGCAATTAGAACCAATGTAAAGTTGATTTATTGCCAATCTTCCTCATTTGCTACCGCATAAAAGCGACGGCTCCACATAATTCGTGAAAATTCTCACATTAAAAATTTACTTCTTATTTTCATTTAATGACGTTGAGATTTTCATGTCTCGCTATTTAAAATATAGTATATTATATTATATTATATTATATTATATTATATTATATTATATTGTATGAATATATGAATAATTAGAGTATAAATTAAACTATTTAACTACTTAGTTATTTGTTTAAGAAGAAATATGCAAGAATTGCAATAATTACAACAGCTATACCAATAACTGGTAAATTTGAATCACTTGAACCTGAATCTGAAGCTGAATTTGATTTTTTAGATTTAGATTTAACACCACCAACTAAATCACCAATATATAAACCTTGTAAAATTTCCTTTGCATCTTCTGAATGTCCAATATCATCAAATGCTTCTGTTGAATCAGTACCTGCACAATCAAGTATAACTTCTTCACCACCAGGGTGTTCGTCAAGATATTGTGTTACATCATAAACTTTACCATTATAAATAATCCAGATATCATCTCTGGTATTATGAGTTGCAACTTCTTCTTCAGTGTATGTTTTGGACATTTCTTTTTTTTTACTTTATCTGTATATATAATAAATATATAAAAAAAATCTTAAAATCTTAAAATCTTAAACTTTTAAAACAAAAAAATTGTTACAACGAAAAGAAGAGAGATCTGTCTAGACGAAAAGATAAAGATTAAATCACTGGATATTTAAATGTCCAGCTAGATATCCAGGTTTTTATATTTGATAAGAGGAAGCCCTTCACATTAAACTAAGCGTAAGCAAACCCAACGTGAAAATTTCACACTATAAAAAATTTATCATAGTGTTTTTGCTTTGATTATACGAGGAAAAAAAAAGAGCAGAGCGAAATTTTTGTATGAAAAGAGAGCGCGATTTGCTCGTTCATTTTTTATTTCTTTTTATTCACTTGCCGTTTTGGGTAATGTTTTCCCCCTCTGCGTTCTCAGGTTGTTTTAACCCGTTTTTGTTGGTTTTTCTGGTGAGGGGGGCAAGCAGCGACGCGTCGATGGGGTGGAAAATTTATTTTCATGATTTTTTTTTTTTTTTTTATTTTCATGATTTTTTTTTTTTGGAATAATTTTTCATAAAATTTTTTTTTTATTATAATTAATATCTTTTCAGTAATTTTATTTCTTTCACTTTACATTTTCAATAGCTTTTGATATCAATCCACTTCAATCTTAATAACAACAATGGCAAACACAAGATCTAAAACCAAGAAAGAATCTTCAAATTCAAAGACTGATTCTAAAATTTCAAAACCATCAGTTAATAAGAAAAATAACTTATCAAACGGTAAGAAAAACGCTGTAAAATCAGATAAAATTGAAAAAAATTTAAATAAAGATAGTAAAATACAGGATGAAAAAATAGAAAAGGAAGAACAAGATTTCCAATTACCATCTGATTCAGAGGACGAAGATGATGAAAATAATAATAATAATAACGATCAAGTATCTGAATCTGAATCTGATACTGAACTTCAAATTCATAATGATATAATAGAATCTTCAAATGATAATAAAACTATAAACACTAAAGTTTCAAATAAATCAGGTCATACAATTATAAAATCATCAAATAATAATAATAATAATAATAATAAAATTAATAATAATGATAAAAATTCAAAACGTGGTGTAATTTATATTGGTAGATTACCAAATGGATTTGAAGAGAAAGAATTAAAAAGATATTTTCAACAATTTGGTGAAATTACACGTTTAAGATTATCAAGGAATAAAAAATCAGGTAATTCAAAACATTATGCATTTATTGAATTTAAAGAATTTGAAGTTGCTAAAATTGCAGCTGAAACAATGAATAATTATCTTTTAATGGGTCATTTATTAAAAGTTTCATTATTAGATAATGAAAAAATTCATGAAAATTTATTTATTGGTGCAAATTTAAAATTTAGATCAATACCTTATAGTAAATTAAATCAAATTAAACATGATAAAAAGAAATCTAAATCTGAATGGGAGAAACTTAATGACAATCATATTAAAAATGTTAAATCAAAGCAAGAGACATTAAATGCAATGGGTATAGATTTTGATTTAACTGATTTATAAGATATAAAAGACTTATTTTTAATATAAAATATAATATAAAATTTTTGTATGTAAAGAGAAAATAAAATTACGTAATCTCTAAAAAAAAATATTTACCTTAAGGAAACCTAGTAATCATTATTGTAATCACAATCTTGTCTCTTTTTTTTGATCTTTTTAATAATTAAGTTGAATTAATGACGGATTTTAAAGTATTTGAAGAAATTGAAAAATATGAATTCATATTATGTTCAAGTTCACCAAGACGTAAAGATATTTTAAATCAAATTGGATTTAAACCAATTATAATTAAATCTAATTTTAAAGAAGATTTAAATAAATTAAATTATAAAAATAATTTAGTTAAATATGTTGAAGATACATCATTTAATAAATTAATTGAAGTTTATGAAAATTTACATTTAAGAAATTCTAAACCTAAATTATTATTATCTGCAGATACTGTAATTTTAAGTAATAATAAAATTTTTGAAAAACCATTAAATTTTAATGAAAATATTAAAATGTTAAAAGAATTAAGGGATAATCAAAATAATGGATTTAAAATTGAAATTATAACATGTTGTACAATTATGAAAGTTTCAATTAATGGTGAAATTATTACAAAAAAATTTAAATCAATTAGTGAAATTTATTTAATTGATAATTTAAATGATGAAATTATAAATGAATATTGTAAAACTGGTGAAGGTTTACAAGTTGCAGGTGGTTTTAAAATTCAAGGTAAAGGTGCAATTTTATTTAAAGGTATTAAAGGTGATTTTTATAATTGTGTTGGATTGCCAATTAATTTAGTATTTGAAGAGATTAATAAGTTAATATTATAATTAATTTCCCTAATTTTATTTTCATTTTATTTTTTCTTTAGATAATCTAGAAATATATAAATATATAAATATAAAAATATATATAGATATTAAATAATATATATATACAAGACAATTATCATTTAACTAATTAATTAACTAATTAATTAACTAGTTAATTAATTTAAGCTGATGGTAAAGGTGATAAAAGAGCAACTAAATTTGGTTTATTAGAAGTTGATGACCAACCAAGGTAAATAACAAATGGTAACCAACCATAGTGAGTAATAGTTTGAGCAGTTTCAAAGATTTTAGCAAATCTTTCCTTTGATTCTTCAGATAAGTTCAATCCAGCCATATTGAGTGTCCTGTGTTGTGTATATATATATTAAGTTAGTAAATGTAAATTAGAACGAGCCATATAAACTTAGCACTGCATATTATGTATCGCCTACTATGTTCAGTTTCAACAGCTCCTCGTTTTTCTTTCTTTCATCATCAAAATTTGTGAAAAATGTGAAAAATGTTAAAAATAAAAAAAAAAGACAGAAAAAGACAGAAAAAAAAGCAAAAAAGCGGCCCACCCGTCGATCGACGCCATCCCACTCTAATCTCCTGCAAAACTTTATTAATCGGGCAATTGTTCTCCCTAAAGCTGATATTTGCACAATGCAGCTAAAACAGCGGAGGGAGGAAGCAAAGCGTGTCAATATATTTTATTATATACAATCATCATCACCAGTTATCGTTCAACTATATTAAATATATTGTATCCTCCCATCCTTTCCTTCTTAATTACATCTTGTTTCTTATTTCTTTTTCTTTCCTTAATACCTTTAAAAAAAATTTATTATTAGTAAAATTTTTTGAAATAATTAACAATCATAAAAGTAATTAAATTTAAAGGAATAAACAATGTCTTCAATTTTACTTACAAAAACTGTATCATCATCATCATCACCTTTATTACGATTATCAACTAGATATTCAACTAGATTTTCAAGAAATATTTTATCAAATACTTCATTAACTCAATCAAATTTTAGATTTTATTCATCAACTAAATTTCCTGAACATGTTGTTATTAATATGCCTGCTTTATCACCAACAATGACTGAAGGTAATTTAGTTAAATGGCATAAAAAAGTTGGTGATAAATTATCACCTGGTGAATCAATTGCAGAAGTTGAAACTGATAAAGCTGCAATGGATTTTGAATTTCAAGAAGATGGTTATTTAGCTAAAATTTTAATACCTGATGGAACTGAAAATATACCTGTTAATAAACCAATTGCTGTTTATGTTGAAAATAAAGATGATGTTCCAGCTTTTGAATCTTTTACAGCTGCAGATGCAGGTGATGTTCCTCCAGCTGAAAAAGCACCTGAAGCTGCTGCTCCAACTCCAGCTCCTGCTTCAACTCCAGCTCCAGCTGCTGCTGCTGCTGCTGCTGCCCCAGCTACCCCAGCTGCTTCTACTACTACTACTACTGAATCAACTGATAGAATTATCGCATCTCCATATGCTAAAAAAATAGCTCTTGATAAAGGTATTTCACTTAAAGGTATTAAAGGTACAGGTCCACATGGTAGAATTACTGCAAAAGATGTTGAAAATTATAAACCACCTGCAACTACAACTACAACTACAACTACAACAACTGCTGCATCAGGATCATCATCAATTGCAGCTCCATCATTTACTGATATACCATTAACTAATATGAGAAAAGTTATCTCAAAGAGATTAACATCTTCAAAACAAAGTGCACCAGATTATATTGTCTCATCAACAATTTCAGTTTCAAAATTAATGAAATTAAGAAAATCATTAAATGCTTCAAGTAATGGTAAATTTAAATTGACTATTAATGATTTATTAGTTAAAGCAATTTCAAAAGCTGCATTAAGAATACCAGAATCAAATTCTTCATATTTAGAAGATCAAAATGTTATTAGACAATATAATTCTGTTGATGTTTCAATTGCAGTTGCAACTCCAACTGGTTTAATTACTCCAATTGTTAAAAATGCTGATTCAAAAGGTTTAAAATTAATTTCATCAGAAGTTAAAGAATTAAGTAAAAAGGCAAAAGATAATAAATTAAAACCAGAAGAATTTCAAGGTGGTACAATTACAATTTCAAATTTAGGTATGAATCATGCAGTTTCAATGTTTACATCAATTATAAACCCACCACAATCTGTTATTTTAGCAATTGGTACAATCGAGAAAAGAGCTGTACCAGATAAGGCAAATCAATTTGGTTTTGTATTTGATGATGTTATGACAATTACTGGTACTTTTGATCATCGTGTAATTGATGGTGCAAAAGGTGGTGATTTTATGAGAGAATTAAAGACAATTGTTGAAAATCCATTAGAAATGTTATTATAATTTATTTATAATCTATTTATAATCTTTAAAATTATATAATTATATAATTATATGAATATACTATCATGTATTGCATCTTTGTCCTTCCTGTTTGGGAAGCGTGGTAATTATAAATAATTAATTAACAGATTGATTTTCAGTGTGTTGATGAATATGTAAATAGCCCTGCGAGCTAAATAAATTTTTTATTTTATTTTGGTCTTACATGGAAAAGTTTTATCATTTGATCTGATTTTTACTCTTTTCCTATATAGTTCTTCTTCTTTTTTCTTATTCTTTTAGCAATAATAATAAAGCTTATAAGGAACTACCAAATGTTTTTCAAATTAGATGAAATGGATGATGGGTATTTCCTTTTATTTTTATTTGGAATTACCACAGTTTCATTCTTTTCATTAATTTTAATATCATATTTAATATTTTATTTCGTATTTCAAAATCAAGATAGTGAAAAACCTGAAAATTATTTACCTGATAAATTAAAGATTAATTTTGAAAATTATTGTAATTTACAAAATTTTAATAAATTTAATAATAAATTATCAAATATTGAAAAGATAACTTATTTATTATCAACTTGTTATTGTAAATTTAATAAACCGATTTTAGTACCAATTGAATTAAGTTCAACAAATGTTACAACAGAATCTTTATTAATTAGGGATCGTGGAATTGAATCTTTTTATTTCGAAGATTATTATGATCAAATTAATAATTTATTTAATAAATTACAAAATGAGGAGGGAAATGAAGTAAATGAAAGAACTGCATTATTAAATTCATCATCTAATAATAATAATAATAATAATAATAATAATTTAGAAGAAGATTTTAAAAATAATAAGATATTAAATTTATTAAAAAAATTAAATTATAAATCAATTATACCAAAGACAACACCATTTATAATTGAAGATTTAATTGAAATTAATTTTAAATCAATTAATTTAAAAGATTTATGCTATTCAACAATTTTAAATTTACCAATTCCAACAGTTAATAGGAAAAATGATATAATTTATTTTGAGACAAAATTATTAGAATTTAATATGTTAACAACATTAATATCAATTGGTTTAGTTACAGATCCAAAATATCCTAATTTTCAATTACCTGGTTATTTACCATATTCATTCTCAATTGAATCAAATGGTAATTTAAGAATGACTAAAAAAAATGAAAATAATGAAAATAATAAAAATGAAGAAGATGATGATGATTTTAATATTGTATTACCACAATTAACTGAAGGTGATGTAATTGGATTAGGATTTAGATCAATTTCAGGTACAATTTTTTTAACTCATAATGGTAAATTAATTTATGAAATTATTAAAAAGTTTAAATTTCAATTATATCCATGTATTGGAATTAAACAATTAACAAATGATTTTAAGAATAATAAATGTAAAATTAATGTTAATTTTGGTCAAATGGGATTTGTTTATATTGAAGCAAATGTTAAAAAATTAGGATTTTGTGAGAATAAAAATGAAGGTTTAATTGGTGCACCACCAATTTATAATAAAACAAATCAAACTAATGAAATTTTACTTGATAAAGGTGAAGAAATTCCACCTGATTATCCAACTGACGAAAATTCATTCTTTGGTCCAATGGTTGGTAGTAGTAATAATAATAACGATGATAGTAATAATAATGAAGTAGACAGAGAGAAATTAAATGAACAAGTGGAATTAAATGATAAAGATGGTAATTCTACACCTAATAGTGAACCACCAAGTTACAATAGTGAAAAGAAAGATAATATGAATGATCAAGAATATGAAGGAATGATATCGGCTGAGGATAATTTAGAATCTAATGAACCAGTTACGGAGCCATCTGTTACAGTTGATGTTACTGGCAGTACAAATAATAATAATGATACCAACAATACCAGTACCACTAACTCCAAAGCTAAAAAGAAGAGCAAAGGCAAGGGCAAGGGCAAAAAGAAGAACAAGAAGAACAAAACCCTCTTTTGATGATGGAGTAGCTTGCTGAGCGGGGAAAAAGTATAAATAGCGAGCCGTTTTTCCACTTCTTCAACATTTTCATTTGTCACTACCTCTTTTCTACTTTTGAGTTTATTTTACTTTATGTTGATTTATTTTATCTTGGTGTCTGGTTTCTTTAATTATTAGATAATTTGTATGATCCTAAATTATGTATAATTATAGCGAATTGCTTATACACGGGGGTACCTGTGTTATTGTAGTATTAAACATACTATGATATATATATATATATGTTATATAGGATTAAAAATAGGTTTAATTTAAATTTAGTTTAATCTAGTTTAATTTTTGTTTTAATGATGATTAACTTGTTTTTTTCAATACAATGGGAATCTCTCTGACAAAAAAAAATAATGGAGAAGAAAGAAACTAAAAATATCTGAAGAAACAACATAAATTAAATTAAATTAAATTAAATTAAATTAAATTAAATTAAATTAAATTAAATTAAATCCTATCTAATCAAGTATATATCTGTAAAATAAATTATTTATCCTTTTTAACAGTTTTTGGCTCTTGTGGAGCTTGATTCTTTTTCATGTATTCATTATATAATGAATCATATTGTTTTTGTAAAGTTTTAACATCAAGTTCTGCCTTTTCAACTTGCTTTTTAAGTTCTTCAGATTGATGACTATCTGATTTATCACTACTGCTATTCTTAAGCAATTCTGATAATTTTGTCTTATTTTTAACAGTTGATTTTAATAAAAATGACATAAACCAAACTGCAACTTGTAATGCTAAAATTGCACCTAAAATATATAAATTACGTTGTGAGTAAAAAATTTTAGCCCTATTATCCCAAACATTACCTCCTGATGGTGGTGGTGGAGGTGGTGGTTGATTATTATTATTGTTTAATTTATTAAATTCAATTATTTCATCAGGTTTAGCCAATCCAAATCCAGTTTTAAATGAATCTACAAACATTATACCAACTAAACAATCCACAAATCCTAAAATAATTCTAAAATTAGAATTATTAATTAATAAATTGTATTGCTTTAATAATAAATTTTGAAATTTTGGTGGAAATGGTAATAATAAAAATGAAACCAGTCCAACTTCAAAAATTAACAAAACGAAAACTAATGACATTTGAATCGACATGATTGTTGTTAATACTATATATATCTCCCTAATTGACTGATTGATTATTTATCAATTGAATAAAGAAAGAAAAGAAGATAAACAAACAAATAAGTAAATAAATAAATACAACATAAAAAAGGCTTAAAACCAAACCTCATCTAGTGTTCAGCAACAATACATATCGACTCAATTACAATAGCTATAAAAACTGTCACTTTAAATACCGAATAATATAATGTGTTGATTACGTAACACTATAAAAAAAATTTAAAAAAAATCAAAAAAAAAGTTAAAAATTAAAAATTAAAAATTAAAAAAAACGAAAAACTTTTTTTTTCTTTTCAGTTAAAAAATAAATGAAACAAAGAATAAAAATAAATGAAATAAGTTGTGTTGATAAAATAAGGAAATAAGATAAAATAAAATGAGATAAAATAAAATGAGATAAGATAAATTATTATATATAATATAATATTTTGTTTAAATTATGATTAACATGCACCAGTAGTGCAGTAATTATAATTATTGAAATAATTGTAGTTTGAATAAAAATTATTATTATTAGCAATATTATTATAATTATTGAAATTATATTCTAATCCGTAATTGTTATTATTACTATTATTATTATTATTATAATAATAATTAGAAATTGGAATATTCATTGATAAATCATAATTATTAATTGAATCATCATCAAATTCTAAATTATTTGGATTGATTGTATTATTACAAGTATTATTATAGTAATCATTCATATAATAAATATCATTTGATGGTGAAATAATTTGTTGATTTTGATAATATGTTTGATTGTTATTATTGTTTTGAAATGGATTTTCAAAAATTTGATTTGGAATAATATTACTATTAGTATTGTTATTATTATTATTATTATTATTATTATTATTATTATTATTATTATTATAATAACAACAAGATGGATTAATTGGAGATGAAGGATTTGTTGAAATTGGTGTTAATAAAGAATTATTAAATGAATCATAATGATAATTAATAAATTGGTCTTCATTATTAATAGAATTATTAATAGAATTATTATTATTAAAAATACTTGATTGAATATTTTTATTACACCAAGTATTCCAACAATTTTCAACCATTGAAAATGAATTTGTTTTTGATAATTCATAATTACAATCTAAAAGCCAACATCTTTCTAATTTATTAATTTCACAAAGAGGTAAATTAGTTGCATCAGACCATGATTTATTTCTAAAAGTTTTATCATCATTAAATTTATTTGATAAAATTAATGAAGTAATTAAAATTTTAAAAATATCATCCTCTGAATAATTAATTGAAATATTATTTTCATTATCCATTTTATTTGATAAATAATTAATTGCTAATAATAAAGTTGATTTTGGTAATCTTGTAGCTGATAAAACTGAATTAATAGATTTTTGAAAATTTAATGAAGGTGATAATGATTTTTTAACTAAACCAAAACTAACCCATGATAAAAATTTAACCATTTGATCTAAATCATAATCTAAAACAGATGCAACACCACCATTTGGTTGATTTGATTCAAGATTATTATTATTATTATTATTATTATAAATGTTATTATTGTTTATATTATTATTTTGAATTAAATTATAATTAATATTATAATTGAAATTTTGATTATTAAATGAATTATTATAATTGTTATTGATATTATTATTGATATTATTATAATGATTATTATTTAAATATTGATTATTTAAAATCATTTGATTATTTTGATAAGAATTAAATGCAAACATTGTTAATCTTATTTATTATTATTATTATTATTATTATTATTCTTTTAAAATAAATGATGTATACGAAGACTTAATTAAAAGCTCGTAATTTGAAATAGGTTTTTAAATGATAAATTAAAAATGAATAAATAATTAGAAATTAATCTTTTTTATTTATTTAATTATAATTTGATTTGTTGGATGTTTTTTTTTTTTGCAACAAAAAATTTTCTTAATTAAAATTTTAATATTAAATTAATTGTTCACTTTATTTATTATTATATTATTATGTAAATTAATAATTTATAATATAATAAAAAATATATGTTCTCTTTTCTTTAAAATATTTTAATTTCTTTTAATTTATGTAATTTTTTCTTAATTTTTTATTATCTTTTATTCTTTGATTTTAAGATTTCACTAATAAGTTAATAATAATGGAATCAAATCAAATCAAATCAAATCAAATCAATTTGGATTGAATGAAATAAATGTAAAATCAAATAAAAATTAAAAATTTTAAAATTGAAAAGTTTTTATTTTTCTTTAAAGAAAAAAAGGAAAGTGAAAAAGCTTGTACACCTGCTAAATACAAAGACACTGTCAAATAATAACGTGTCTAAGTTTGATGCGTGGTGTTTAGTTGTGAACAGTTAAAGCAGTTGTTAAAAGAAAAGAGGAAAGAAACAGACATATAAGGGCAAAAAGGGGGAGAAGAATAAGTAGAAATAGGGGATAAAAAGGGGATACACAATTTTTTAGTAAACAAGTTTTTTGTTTTTACTGAAAATGATCAAATTTTTCATTTTCAACAACAAAAAAAAAAAAAGACTGCGAACAGAGCCAGAAAAATTGAAAAGAGCTAAAAAGAGCTAAAAAAATTAAAATTGTGTGCAAAATTTGTTAGCAAAACGTTGTGGTTTAATTAATTAATATAATTAATTTAATTAATATAATTAATTTAATTAAATGAGCCGAAACGTTTTCGCACTGTATAAAAAATAAAAAACAATGTGTCACTTCCGGGTAACTATCACACTCCTCAGACCGACGCGTCTTTCTCACGCCCTCTCATATCGTCAATTAACAATATCAAATATTTACTTACAAACTTACAATTGCCCCCTCACTTCTTATCTGCTGAGCAATTTCTAAATTCCCTTCAAATTTCATATATTTTAAATTTTGTTACTAAATAAAAAAAATATAACACTATAAAACTAAATAATAAAAATACACTATTAACTTAATAATATTCAATGAATAATTAATTATTAATTAATAAATTATTTAACCACCAAAACCATATAAGGTTCTACCTTGTCTCTTTAATGCATAAACAACATCTAATGATGTAACAGTCTTTCTCTTTGCATGTTCTGTATAAGTAACTGCATCTCTAATAACATTTTCTAAGAAAGTTTTTAAAACAGCTCTAACTTCTTCATAAATTAATGCAGAAATTCTTTTAACACCACCTCTTCTAGCTAATCTTCTAATTGCTGGTTTTGTAATACCTTGAATATTATCTCTAAGAATTTTTCTGTGTCTTTTTGCACCACCTTTACCTAAACCTTTACCACCTTTTCCTCTACCTGACATTTTATATTATATATTTAATTAATCTGGTTATTGATATTTAAAAATAACGGAAAGAAATAATAAAAAAAAAGAATGAAACAATAATAATAATAAAAATAATAAAATTATATAAATATTAAAAATTGATAATTAATAAATAAAATCAGCAAATAATCAATTACTTATATATTAATTTTTTTGTTTATTTGTTAAATACAAAATCATAAATTCAAATATATTATAATACAATAATAATAAAATTACTTTACTTTACTTTACTTTACTCTACTTTACTTTCTATATAATTTAGTAATACAATCTATTTTTTTAACATCTTGTTATTAAATTATTGTATATACGCGCTCAATTATTTAATAAATTTTAATTTTAAAATTATTTAATATTTTATTAATTAAAATCTATACTTTAAGAAGTATGAGATTTACCACTTTTAGGTGTAATTCTCAGTCTTTTCTCATTATTTGGTAAATTTATTTACTTTTTTAAAAAAAATGAAAAATTGTTATTAATTTGTTTAATTAAATTTTTTTACGCCACTATAATAATTAAAAATTAAACATTAATTAATTTTACAATGTGTTTAACATTCCACTCCCATTTATAAATAAACATTTGCCCCTTTTTTTATTCTCTCTTGTTTAACTTTTATAATATTTTATCTTAATCTATTTATTATTTATTTTCCTTTATTATTATTATTATTCTTTTATTTTCCTTTATTATTATTATTATTATTATCTTCTAATCAATAAACAAAGATGGCTAGAACAAAGCAAACTGCAAGAAAATCAACTGGTGGTAAAGCACCAAGAAAACAATTAGCTTCAAAAGCTGCAAGAAAATCAGCTCCAACTTCAGGTGGTGTTAAAAAACCACATAGATATAAGCCAGGTACTGTTGCTTTAAGAGAAATTAGAAGATTCCAAAAATCTACTGAATTATTAATTAGAAAATTACCATTTCAAAGATTAGTTAGAGAAATTGCTCAAGATTTCAAAACTGATTTAAGATTTCAATCTTCCGCAATTGGTGCTTTACAAGAATCTGTTGAAGCTTATTTAGTCTCTCTTTTCGAAGATACTAACTTATGTGCAATTCATGCAAAGAGAGTTACTATTCAAAAGAAAGATATCCAATTAGCAAGAAGATTAAGAGGTGAAAGATCTTAGATTAATTTATTATAATTTATTTATCTATTTGGTTACACACACTTTTTACCCTTATTTTATTACTAGTTATTGTTTTGTATTGTATAATATTTTTAATTAATCATAATTATTTGTTAATTCGTGAATATATTTGTGTTTGTATTTGTATTTTTTTATTTTTTGTTTGTAAAGTTTTCTATCACAAGTAAAATTTCTTGTATTAAAATACAACTGGTTTTATAAATCTCTTTACTATAATATAATAAGAAATCAAAAATGCGTATATAAACTGTTAGTAATATAGAAATGAAAAGGGCTTACTAAAATAAGAAATTTTTCTTAGGACCGCAACTCCGTTTCTTTTATCATGATTTCGGCTTTAATTTAGATGACACATTATAACTGGATCATTGAGTCATTTCATCTTACTTTTATTTATTTATCTATTTATATATAATATATAATCATTCTTTTTTCCTTTAATTACTCCTCTATTTCCTAAATTAGATAATTTTTTAAACCAACAAAAAAAAATTAATTATATAAATGGTTGCATTTAAACAAGTTGACGTTTTCACATCAGTTCCTTTTAAAGGTAATCCAGTTGCAGTTATTTTAGATGCAACTGGATTATCAACTGATGAAATGAAAGCAATTGCAAATTGGACAAATTTATCAGAAACAACATTCGTTTTACCACCAACAGATAGTTTAAAAGCTGATTATAAATTACGTATTTTTGTCCCCTCAGGTGAAGAATTACCATTTGCTGGTCATCCAACAATTGGTACAGCATTTGCATTATTAGAATCAGGTTTAATAAATCCAAAAAATAATAAGATAATTCAAGAATGTGGTGCTGGTTTAATTAATTTAACAATTAATGAAACTAAATGTAATAATAATAATAAACTTTCAATTTCAATTTCTTTTGAATTACCAACACCAATTATAACTTCAATTAATGAAAATCAACTAGTTGAAATCGAAGAATTTTTAAATTCAAAAATTAATACATCTTCTATTCATCCAGCAATTGTAAATGTTGGACCAAAATGGTTAGTTGTTAATTTAGCAAATGCAAATGCTGTACTTAATACAAAACCAAATTTTGAAAAAATGAAAATTCATAATCAAAATTTAAATATTAGTGGTGTTTGTATTTTCGGATTTTATGAAAATGATCCAAATCATATTGAAGTTCGTTCTTTTGCACCAGCTTGTGATGTTAATGAAGATCCAGTTTGTGGTTCGGGTAATGGTAGTGTAACTGCTTTAATTAGAAATTTTTATAAAGGTGATTTAAATAATTGTTCTACAGTTAATTTAAATTCAACTCAAGGTTCTAAATTGGGTAGAGATGGCCATATCCAATTACAATTCTCAAAGAATAAAATCTTAGTTGGTGGTAATGCCGTTACTTGTATAAAAGGTGATATCAATGTATAATTAACTAACTATATAAAATTGTACAGTTATTTTTATTCTATTATTACATAAGCAATAACTGAATTTTTGCACTTTTTCCCTGCCATGCAAAAACACGTAGCGAGTAGTGAAGTTTGTTGATCAATGTTTTGAGTGGCTCATTAGAGATACTTACTTTATTACAATCCTTTACATTTGTGAGTTATATACCTTGTGATAACTCGAATCAATCAACAAACATGTACTTAACACCAGAAAAGGAACTTTACACGATCATCCAACAGTTTTATTCAGGAAAATTTTCAGATATCGTATCTTTAGATTTAGATGCAGAATTCGATTTCTCAAATATTTTATATGATGTTGAAGCTCATTTTTATAAAATTCGTTCTTATTTAATATTACAAGATTATTCAAATGCATCTAAATTCTTAACAAATATCGAACAAAAAGTCAGCTTAAATAAAGAAAAAGATTTAATCGATTCAAAGACTACAGATTTATTAATTAATGATATTAAAGTTTTAAATTCTTTTATTGATTTTAAAAAATTAAACTCAATTGATAATTCATTATTAGATTCAATCGATGATAATACTCCTTCTTTAGCTTTAATTTATAAAAAAATTATTTTATCAGATTCTAAAATTTCACCAACTTCACCAGATTTAGATTTAGAATCTTATCTTTATTTATTATTTTCAAATTCAATTTCAGATAAAAAGGAAATTGATATAAATACAATAACTAATTTAAAAAATCATTATTCTGATTCTTTAATTTTAGATTTTGCAATTGCTTGGTTAGGTTTATCAAAATCAACTAATTTAAATGATAATGATTCAATTATTAATGCTAAAAATTCTTATTATTTCTTTGATGAATTATCTTCAAGTTCAAATACTGATTCAATTAAAAATACAATTAATTTATTAGCTTGTCAATTAAAATTAGGTAATATACCTGAATCTTTAGAATGTTTAGAAAAATTAAAATCTTATGATGAAAAAGATTCACTTAAATCATGGAATTATTCTTTACTTATTAATAAAATTGCATTAGAATCAATTAATTTAAATTCAACTGAACGTAATTCATTAATTACACAAATTAAATCTGAATTCCCAGACTCAGATTATGTTAAAGATTTAAATGAAAAGGACGAATTGTTTACTTCTATAGTTAATACATACTGATCATATTTAATTAACTAATTAACTACATAAATAAGTAAATGTATAATTATATATACTTACTAAAATTTAATAAAACATAAAATCATAAATTAAACATGTATACCATAAAAATAAATAATTAATTAAATAGGTTTATAAATTAATTAAATATAAGATTTACCAGATTCTCTCTCTAATTCTTCATCTGGAACATCTTCTAATTGAATTTTCTTTGCTTCCTTTTGAAGTTTGGATTCATCAACTTTTGGTAATTTAATTTCTAATAAACCATTGAGAAATCTAGCTTTAATTTTAGAATCTTCAATTCCCGGATATGCAGGTAATTTAACAATTCTTTCAAAATTACCAAATCTTTGTTCACTTACTTTTAAAACAAAATCATTTGAAGCTTCATCATCATCACTTAAATATTTATTTTTAACTTCACCTTTAACAACTAATTCATTACTTGTTGGATGATAATCAATATCAACAAATTCTTTACTAACACCAGGTAATGAAATAACTACAATATAATTATTTTTAAATTCATAAACATTTAATGGTGGTGAAAATGGTAAATTCTTCTTTTTTAATTGTGGTGCAGAAACTTTAACATCTGCAACAACTGTAGGTTTGACATCTGAAGTTTTAGTATTAGATTCTGTTTCATCTTCTGCTGGTTTACTAACTTTATGAACATTTAATGAAGGAGCAGTTGATTTTCTTCTAATCTTTGGTGGAATTGACATTGGAATAGAAGCAGGAATTGCAGCAGGAATTGGTGCTGGAATTGAGGCTGGAATTGGAGTAGCAGTTGGGATTGAGACTGGAATAGATTTCTTTTTATCTTCTTCTTCTGCACTTTGAGCTGCAAGTTGACTTAAAATATCAGCTAAACCTTCTCTAGTAAGAGGAGTTTCTTCAATAGTTGGTTGTTCTTTTTTACCTTCTTGTTCAGCTGCATACTTAGCTTCAGCCTCTAATTCATCATGAATTGCTTTTGAAATAGCAGCTTCTTCTAATTTCTTTTCAGTTTCATCATCCTTTTCATCATTACCTTCGGTTGTTGTTTTAGCTGAATCTTCAGTCTTCTTTTCAGTATCATCATCTTCAGTTACAGAAGGACCACCACCTAATAACATTCTAATTAATTCATTAGCATCAATTTCTTTCTTTTCTGGTTGTGCTGGAGTTGTAATTGTTTCAGTTGGTTGATAAGGATATAAATTACCATATCTATCCATAATATACATTGGTTGTTGTTTTTGTTGTCTTTGACGTTTATTTTGAGATACTAAAGTAGATGGATCAAAAGTTCTATAACCTGATGAGCTTGGGATTGAGTTAGCACTACTACCAAATAATTCCGAATAATCCGGAGCTGGTTTAACTGCTTGTTTAGGTTTTGGATTAGTAAAATAAATAATATTACCAGGATATGCAGATGATCCTTTAAGTGGAACACCATTTAATGAATAACCTTGGTAATCTTCATCTTCATCATCTTCATCCTCTGCATCGGCTTCTCCCTTGGAAAGTGTTTTAGATGCAGAAGTTGCTTTATCTGGAACTTCAGTATTTTCCTCATCTTCATCATCTTCATCACCATCAGCACCTAAATAATTATAGTATGAAACAGGATATTGATTAGAATTATAATAAGCAGGGTTATAAAATGCTGCTAAAGGATTAGTTTTAGCTTTCAATTGAGGTTTTCTAGTTGGGAAATAACTTGAATAATTACTATATGGATCATCATCTTGATCTTCATAATTAAAATAAGCTGGATAACGAAAATATGCAGCTTTTTGAGCTTTTGCTTGAGCTTTTGCTTGTGCTTGGGCTTGTTGATAAGCGTATAATTGTTGTAAAAATGGATCCATTGTTAATTTCTTAATATGTATTTAGTCAATTGATTTAATTGAGTCAATTAAACAAATATAATTCATGTTTTCAATGAAAATAACTGACAATTAATTGAGAGATTTAATGCCCTTTATATATTATGAATAAATGCAATGTTAATTTAAACCAACCCCGGTGGCGTGTTAACTTTTTCATTGGATGCGAGATTTCGAGATTTGTGTGGAATCTTCTGGAGAGGTGCAGTTGGGTCTTGCTTAATGTGCAAGTTTAGAGTTTACATTTTAGAGTTCAAGCAGGTGTTTGTTTTCTGCTGCTGTTCAATTAATAGTATAGATAATATATAGTCAATTAAAAGTATAGCAATGTCAAATAAGAAATATGATATCCCTTATAGTATGAAACCAACCAAGAAGCACAAAAAATCAAAGTATTCAAGATATATTGATGAAAATGATACTTTTGGAAGTAGATTTTTATCTTCACCAGGTAGGAAATTATGTGCATATATTACATTTTTCACAATATTTGCTTGTATTTTCCTTAATGCATTAAGAAGTTCAAAACATCCTGATGCAGTTGCTTATGAAATAGATTTAAATTTCTCAGGTGATAGAGAAAAAAATCTAATTGATGAAACGATTTCTAATTCTAAGCCATTGAATATTCCAGATGATTCACAAATAGCTGAAATTGATGAAATTGATGAAATTGATATACTTGATTCAGATGATGGCGAATTACCATTATCAAATATTAAAGATACTGAAGTTGATAGTAATCAAAAAAAGGGTAAGGCTCAAAATACAGTTAAATCAAACATTAAAAATAACAAAAATAGTAAAAAAGTTAATAATAAAGGAGATGATTTTGATGATGAGTTAGCCGATCAAATATCTTCAGGTAATGAAAAATTAAAAGCAGCTAAGGAGAGATGGAATAAAATAAATGCAATGGAAAATAAGAGAAGTAATATACATGAAATTGAAAATCAAAAAATTACTGATGAAGAATTAATTGATAAAGTTGATAAAATGGAACAACAAAGGGAGAAAGGTCGTAATAAAAATGCTGTTAAAGGTGAAGAAAGATATATTTAGAAATTTCTCATAATTATCATATTAACATAATGACAATACATTATAACCGTAAATTAAATTGGTTAGTTCTTTTTTTTTTTTCATTTATAAATATATATAATTTATATAACAGGTTTATATTTATTAAGATAGTATATCTTTTAATTTTAATTAATTAATTAATTAATTAATTTAATTAATTTATACCACGATGTAAAGCATCTGTTCTTTCTTGCCATATATTCTTACCCGTACAAGAACATACATACTTATCATTTTCCCAAGCACCAGCACTTCTAGCAATTACACCAGTCATAGAATCCATGAAAACTTTTGTAGGATCAGCACTTACTGTAACAGCTCTACCAATTAAATTATCAATTCCAAAGGGAATAGATACAAATTGTTGACATTTACCTGTATCATCACATGAAATTTTTGGTAAATTAAATAACGATTTACCAGTACTTAAAGGTCCTTTACTTAAATCACCTGTTGACCTTATAGTTGGATAGTATTCAGAATTTGGTTTCATTCCTGTTAATGTTAAATCTACAAACATTTCATTTGGTTGTGTCTTAATTAATCTAGCTAAGCCATAAACTTCTCTATCATTTTGAGTTTTTGGATCACTTAAATTTTGTGTAAAATCTTCTAATATACAAACAGCTGCAGAATTTGGTTTACCTGTACCTCTAACAATTGCATCTCTACCTGTATTTTGAATAGATTCAATAATTTTAGATGGTGGAACAGTTCCTTCAACTGAAACTGTTTGTGTTGCTAAATCACAATTAACACTTTTAATACCTTCGTTTTTCAAAATTTCTTTACTTACTGATTGAATGCACCCATCACAACTTAGTGGTACATTGTAAACTGTTTCAAAAACTTCTGTCATATTGATTTAAATATATTTTTTTTCTCGTTATTATTTACTGGTATAAATAAAACAGTATTAAAACTAAAGTCTTTTAAAATAAAACGTATACATGAAAACAGGATACTTCTGAGCTGATTTGTAATCAGTGATTTGAAATTCAGATCGCCCTATATATACAATTTTTTTGATGTAATCACAATTTGCTCGCTTGGTGTCAACCCCGTCTAAAAACGAATAATTTGCTCTCTCTTTTCAACAAATGTGAGAGTATGTATAATTAAAACTCATTTTAACAGCCTGGAGTATTACAACTTTCTATGTCACTAATTTAGTATTTATATTTGGTTAGAGTACTTTCCTGATCCCCAATCCCACCAAAAGGATAAATGTTTTGGAATGTTTGGAGTTAATTCACAATAAGTAGAATAATCTAATGTTTGTTTCTCAACAATTTCAATATATTGCTCCAATGGACAAGAAAATCCAGGTCCTGTTGAACATATTGTTAAAGGGATGACTTGATCATTTAATAAAAATCTAACGTATTTATTAAATGAACCTGTTGTTTCATCATAACAATTTAATCTTTCTGTTATTAATCTAGCGCCCATAGGTAAAATCTCTGATGATGAAAAAGGATTGAATAAATCTATTTTATCAATTGGTAATGGTCTTTCATTATCGAAAAATCCAAGTGCTGTAATATATCTTAACAATTCATTATCATGAGTAAATGAGAAAAATAATTTACCAATATTATTAGAATTGTCTGATAATAAAGTTGCAGTTGCATTAACATAAACCCCACCTAATACATATGACATATTATAACCAGGTCCTTTATTGTAGTAGGAATTAACACTTTTTTCATAACTAAACCCAATTAATGTATCCATTGTAACTAAATCACAAAATTTAGAATAACCACGTACACTTAATTCAAATCCACAATAATTACAAATATTGAAAACATCAGCTTCCGTTATTTGGAAACCAGGTGATAATTTATTTAATCTATCGGCTTCTCTCTTTTTATATAATGGTAATGATAAATTATTTAATGGTCCTTTAAATCCATCATCAAATGTTTTACATGATTCAACATTTGTTAATGAATTTGCTCCAAATTCTTTAGATTCTGGTAATACAACCATAGTATAATTTGATTGATATCCATTAAATGTAAATCCTTGAGCAAATAATTTAGCTGTATCATAAATTCTTTTCATATTTGTTGTAAATATTGGAATTGAGGTTGAATGATCAACTAAATGGTTATATCGTTGTCTTAAAATTGTACCTAATTGAAATGCATCATTGGTACCAGCATATGGACCTGTAAAAGTTTCTTGTTCATAATAATCTGATGATATAAAATATCCGGTATTTAATTTATCGAATTCTTTATTAATAATAACATCAGGTACAAAATAAGTGTAATCTTTAATAAATTCCAAAGGACCTTTAGGCTCAGCATCTGAATCATGTAATTTATGATATAAATTCTCTAAATCTTTGCCAATATTTGAATCAGGGTATCTTTCTCCGTGTCTCATAAACAAATGTGCCTGATCAATAGTACAATGATATGGTGTTTCTGTTGAAATTCCAAATCCCACTGATTCAACAAATGGACCATTTCCACCTAAATATCTTAAAATATTGGATTTATCATTGGCTGAGTTTGGAAATTCTCTATTTACTAATTTGGAATCAACGGAGGGAGATATTAGCAAAATAAATATTGATATTAAAATATGCATTCTATCTCATATATTCTGTATCGTGCTAATATAAACAATTGATAGTATTATAAATTACATTCTTATTTACTTAATTGTATAAAAACTTATCATTTGCATCTAAACAATTACGAAATTAATAGGATTTTCCCGCACAATACAAAACCCAATTCAGCCTTCACCTTCACCTTCACCCCCACAAGATTAAAATAAATCCAAAATATATTACGCAAAATTAAACATTACATTTAAATAACTGACGTAATAATTATATTTATTAGCATTAATTAAAATTGTATATATATTTCAGTTATCAATTCCATAATTGATAAAATACAAAGTACAAAAAAAGGGGTAAAAGATCGGGTAAGTGATTATGATATTTATGTTTGTAATATTCTATATATTATTATTTGATGCATGCCTCAATACCCTCTCTCGACACTCCCTACCACCTGTACTAGAAACTGGGCCAAATCTGTTCAGTGGCCAAATGATCCATGCAACTTTAGCTACAACCATTCCTGTTGATACTGGTCCATATGTATTAGAATCTATTGAATGAATATTATCTCCTTCAACCCATATGTGGTTCAATGGAATGAGCACTTTCGATCGTGTGTCCGGATACCTGGGT